>JAULLG010563708.1:0-10196 GCA_035668355.1 Sarracenia leucophylla
AGAAATCTGACCGTTGAGAAAACAGGGCTTCGTATTAAGTATTAAAACTGACGTCAAATTCTAATGGAATTGACGAAATATTGAGGGCCAAGGAGAACTGACAACAGTTCTCAAAAACTGACGAAATATTTCTTGAACAGGGAAAAGAAAACTGACGAAGTATTGGGAAAACAAACGTCAGTTTGAAGTAAGGGAGGAGACACAAAAGTCTCTGGAAAAATATGACGAAATTTCTTTTTCAAAACAGACGAAATTTAGGTTCAGGAGCAACAAAGTTCAAGCATGCAAAGGATGGTATCGAAACCAAAATGTAAGGTCTCGAATACAAAAAGTAAAAATCAGGAAAGGTTCCGAAACCAAACTAGATGGTCTCGAAACCAAAGGTATAAATGTGGTATGAACCAAAGGCTTAACCAGGACAGGTATCGAAATCGATTCAACTGGTCTCGATACCAAAAAGCAAAATATAAGAAAGGTTCCAAATACAATGTGAGGATATCGAAACCAAAAGCATGAAACATGCATTGATAAAGGGCTTGAAGGAAAATAGGTATAGATACCGAGACAACTGGTATCGATACCAAAAGGTAAAAAATAAGAGAAGGTTTCAAATACAAATCTGAGGGTATCAAAACCAAAAGCCTGAGAACAGGGCAAGAGAAAAGACATGGTCTTGGAACCAAAGGCAGGGGTATCAATACAAAAACTACCTTTACAAAAACTTTCTTCTTGATTAAAAAAAACTTCATTTTGTTTTATCTTTTTGTTGAATGAGAGATAAAAATATGGGAAATAATCCTGAAAAATTATCTCAAACACAGCTCAAATATTAGAAACAAAAACAAATCAAAATGTTGTTAGGTCAAAACTAAGGTGGAATGGATTGAAAAGCTTTTAGGCCAACAAGTTCGACATTCTTATTCACCTTGTAAATGCCTCAAGTCTTTTGAATTACCGTCGCATTAGTGCGTGAGACGGAAGCCTGATGTTGTGAGCTTTCATTCAACCTTTTTAGATAGACCCAAGCTTCTATCTCATTATTCATCATAAAAGCACCACCGCACGTGTCGTATTGACAATGTTGGGGTAATAGGCATTCATAGAAGTTTTGCACTAATTACCATTTGGGCACCTGATGATGAGGGTAGCTCCTAATGAGTTCCTTAAGGCGTTCCTAGGTTTTATGTAATGTCTCACCATCTTGTTGAGTGAAAATGGTGGTGGTGCGTTGGATTTTATTAGTCTTGCTGATAAGGAAGAATTTCCTAAGGATTCATGCTAAAGTTTAGCCCAATATGTGATAGTATTAGGCTCTAAAGACTTAAGCCGGTGCTTGGCTTTGTCTCTCAGTGAGAATGGGAGTAACTTCATGTGCAAGGTATCTTTAGTGAAATTATTATGTCTCATTGTGGAACATATTTCTAAGAATTCATCAATGTGCTTATAGGGATCTTCAGTGCTGCACCCGTGGAATAATGGAAGCATTTGCAAAACATTAGGTCTTATCTCCTATTGACCGACCCCGATGTTGCGTGGCATTAAACAGGTTGGTAACTTGTATGCTGTCGGAATGTAGTACCCCATTAGCGCTTTCAGTTGTTGAGCGGTCTAATCTACCGAGTTATCATGGTTATCTCTCACCTGATTGGGCCGTGGGTTGGCGGCAGGGTTCTCAGCCATTATAGGTGTTTGTGTTACAACAAAAGAGCAGGGGATGGGGGAAGAGTTTAAGGTTGCTCGATTATACCTAAAGGTCTGTTTGATCTCGGGGTCGAATGATACTAAGTCAAACTGTAGGGAGCGACGACCATGGATGCAGTAGTATATTTGTCCCAAAAATAGAAAAGAAGGCAAAAACTAGAAGGGTGTCCAAATGGAGGTCAGTACCATCCGGACGGAAGTACTCTAGAGAGTTGGCGTCCGGACGGAGGGATGAGCGTCTAGATAGACACCGAGATTGAGATTTTTTGTTTTTAACTTTTACAACAGAAAATTATGCAATCTCACCAACCAAAATACTTAAAAAAAAAAATAGTATATAGATATAATAGTTAGAACAAAATTAAAATAAAAGAAATGAAATAATTAAATTAAAATTTTCAATTAAATAATTTTTAGTTGTGCTTAAAAATCCATGGTAATGGTGCCAAGACTTGATCCATTGTCGTACCATACCAATTTAATTAAATTAAATTGTGATTTAACACTATTGGGTAGAATAGTGATTGAGTCCATGTATCATTCCAACAGGAATATTGAAGACAACTTTAACAAAAACTATTTAATTACAAGCTTTAAATTAATTATTTTAAATAAAAAAAATCCTTGAAAGTTGTTTGTAACTGAAATTCTACTTTGATTCAAACTGTAATTAAAACTAAAATTTAAAGAATTAAGAAGTTTTAATTGAGAAAAGTTCCTTGGATTTTGAATCCACCTCAACCTAAAATTATAGTTTTGATTAACTTCTATTTTATTTAGTTTTGAATTTGATTTTATCCTATCATGTCATAAGTGAAATAAATGTTCAAGTAGATAGATTCACATGCAAACTCGGTATATACTATCTAAAAATAGGGCACGGATGGTATGGGGTACCATTCGTCTCGTCAAAATATAAGATAATTTAGGTTAAGCGATATAAATCCCGAATCTTGAACCTGGCATACTCTATCCAAGATTATGGCACGACTCGTCTAGAGAACGAATCATCTTATCAAGGCATATCTAATCTCACATTCGTGTATTCTAATAACAATAAGTATAGTTATATAACCCACATTTAATGTAATCACAGAAAGTTTAAATGAAATTAAAAAGTCTAAAATATAAGTTCATCGATCAAAACGTTGATGTTTCCAACAATATAGTCATATAAAAAATTCAATCACAAAACTGAAATAAAATAATAAGTTAATCTACTTCTAAAATATCTGATTCGGGTTTCATCTAGACCTAAGAGGGAGAAAGCTTAGTCGAGCATGACTGGGCTTGAATCCATAAGGAGTTGATTGTCGAACAACTTTTGGAATATCCTTTTGCACCTTCTCAACAGGTCCTGAGCTTTCCAAACTAGCTAACAGAGGGGTAGAGAGAGTTCTAGAATGAGAGATCATAATTTTTCATGTTTGGTGTCAATTTGAGTTTATATAGAAGTGTTTGGGTTCAGCAGAGTTCTTTTTCGAAGTGACTTATGATGGCGTCATCTGTCCAGATGGAGGTGACAGCATAAAGGTTAATTATCGTGTAGAGAAAATTGAAATAAAAATTTGTAGCTTTTTTCTTAAAAAATACAATTTTCCCTATAAAGAAAAATAAAGTAATTCTTTTAAAAAATTAAATATTGTAATAGAATTTTAACAAACACCACTTTAGCCTTAAAAAACGGTCAATACTATGCTTTGGGCTAATTTTTTAGTGCACACTATATGCACACATTTTTTTTTAGGAAATTTGGGAGAAGTTCATTTTATAAAGTATTTTTGGTTTTTTATTGAGCATAAGAATTTTAACAAAAGTAAAGTCTACTCTCATAAAAGTCTTAATACATAAAATCCACTATTATAAAAGTTTTAACACGCAAGTTTCACTTGATGAACGGATAAATTTATCTGTTAATAATTTTCCCTGTTAAACAAAACATATTAATTTTATCTCTTTACCAATTGTCCTTAGTAAATGAAACATATTAATTTATATGTTTAGAAATTATTTTTGTTAAATAAAACAAATAAATTAATCTTTTTAAGAATTGTCCTTAATAAATGAAATAGATAAAGTTATCTATCCGGTTACAAATTGAATAACGTAAAATCATTTTTATTTTAATAAAACGTGATTTTATATTCCGATTTAATCAATCCAAGAATAGGCAAACCACGTGAAATAACGAACGCAAATCAAGCCACACGACAAAACGATTTTTACGTGAAAAAATCCAATCGAAAAAAAACCACGGGATCGAATCCTCGGTCCAGGAAAACAATGCACTAGAATAACGGTTACAGTACAACTTACAACCCTAGATTGAATCCTCAATCCTAGAAGTAACCTTGTACGCCGAATCCTTGAAGTCGTTCTTCGTGCCCTGTTTCCTTGCACAGCGAATCCTCGTTGCCTTCAGTTAGAATCCTCCGACCCAAACTTGAACCAGAATAATCAAAGATGTGTTCATGTGTTTCCAATCTCTCTTGAAGCTCTCAACTCTCTGTATTTCGTCTCTTAGAAAGCTTAGAGAGATTAGGTAACAAAACCCCCAATATACCAAAATAATTCCGCAAAGAGACATTAAGCGCGCTCGAGCGGGCTTAGAGCGCGCTTGAGCGGGGTCTGCTTAGCAGTCAGATCCGAAAATCACTCCCCAAATCTCTCACACAATCTTCAAACAAGGAAGCTGATAAATACAAATAAAGAACTTCTATATATCACACAATTGCCATAAGATAAAATATATATTAAATCATATTAATTTAATCTATAAAACAAGATTAATTTAATTATGATTTAACCTATATTTCTAACACCAAGTATGAATTGGTTGTGTTTTAAATGTGTACCTAGTCAAACTGGTGAACTTATGTTTGGTTTCTGAAAACATAGCTGGTGCATAAATTTAAACAACAAAAACCACTCTAAAAGTCTTTAACAGTAAATTCCTCTAACCTTTCTTTAATTTGGGTCAAATATAATTAACCTTAGACGATTAAAAAACTTACATTTTTACTCTTAAACTCTTAATGCCCTTAATAAAAGTAGTTAAATGATTAAGTTTGTTGTGGAAAGGAGTTTTTTTTACTTTTTTTCCTCTCAAAATTGGACGCATTTATGAAAACCCCACCAATCTGTTAAAAAAATTAAAAACACATTTTTTTTTATCAAATACACTAGATCTTAATATATTTCTAATCGACAATAAATCGAACAAAATAATATATTAGTAGAAATAAAATAATTTCAAAATGAAGTAAATGATTCTCACAAGTGAAGGAAAAACAACATTAACAAAGAAAGAATATCAAACCTCCATTTTAGAGAAACATAACCTCTTATGAGAGGAGAATACAATATTATTCAAAATAAAAAGATAATAATATGTCACATATGCTGTTTACTCCGTAATCTTTATCAATAGAACCATAATCTCCACCTTCGCATTATATGGTTGACATTTCTTGATTGAAGATGGTTGCCATCGTGATAAAACGTGGTAAATAACATCAGATTATGATTGATGAACAGATCTGAAATCAATTACTTTCTCTCTTTACACTCTCCTCTCTCCCTCTCTACACGGCACACACGGAGACCCCAATGTTTCGTATTTGAACGGCAATCTGACTTGAGCGTCGGAGGGTCTTCGGCCGGCACCACACCGGTGTCCCAAGACTAACTCCTTATTTTGCAGGATTCCGAGGTCGGACAGGGAGAACCAGATTCAGACGCCAACAAAAACTATTTTCTTGAATTAAAATATAAACACAAAATCCACAAACAAACAACAAAGTTCAATCATGCTGTATATAAATAGTTAGGACATCATTAAACAATACTCATTACTCCAAGCACAAACAACATCCAAAGATAGTTAAAACAGCATTGGTGTATGCAAAAAAAACTAAAAAAAATAATTTCAATTGAACACCTATGTACACCTACGAGGATAAAAGTAATTTGCAAAAAAAACACAATCAATTTTCGAAATGAACCAAAGTAGACATGAGCATTGTTTCGTACGAACATTCTCAGCGTCTTGCATATTTACTTCAGTTTCAGTAGAAGAGAGAGCAAAGTCACTTGGAGCTTCATCTGTATCCATTTTAGCAACTTTTTTGTTGGATGTTTAGCAATTGGAAGTTGAACTTCAGCTGTATGTGAAAGAAAAGCACAAAAAAATTAACAGTTCTGTAAAATCTAAAAGTTTAACAGTTTTGTAAAAATCCTAAACCCTATTCTATTCATCACAAAAGTTAACAGTTCTGTAAAATCAAAATCCTATTCTATTCATCACAAAATAGTTCTGTTCATCACAAAATCTTGTTTTTTTTTCTCTTGTTATTCAAAATCCTATTCTGTTAAAAATCCTAAACCCTGTTATGTTCATCACAAAAAAAATTAACAGTTCTTCAAAATGTAAAAGTTGTGTTAATTCGAAAGGAGGACAAAATGAAAGAATCAATTATTATTATTATTATTATTATTATTATTATTATTATTATTATTATTATTCTAGAAAATCCAACAAAGTAATGGCATAAAATGGACTCTTCCCTGGTTTCTTGCATTCACAATAATGAAAACATCAATAAAATAATTAGAAGACAAATTATATGCAATAGTATATACGAAAAAATATATATAATAATTTTTTTTTTGTAAAGAGGCAAAAACGCACTATTAGAGCATGTAGATTGCACAAATAGTTAGATTGCACAAATATTTCACTCTAGAAACTCATTAATCCAAGTGGGTTTGCATAAGAATTCATTTTCAGTAGTTTCCTTCTACAAAACGGATGGCGTTGGAAGCTTTGGTATATATTTCTAAGAATAAGTTTTACCCAAACAACAAATCTTAACCCATCTTCCTAAATTGAAAGCTTTTCGTCATTTTATCATTGTCAAAGATCCTTAAAACTTTCAAGTATGTATTATACAGAGCAGTTGGTTGATTTAAATTTCTTAAAATGTATATATTTTAAAAAAATTGTAGCAGAAGCATTAGAAAAATTAAGGGACCAAAGTAAACACTAAAGCAAGCCTATGCAAGTTTAGTAAAACTAAGCAAGTTTAGGACATCTCCTGATTTACGTCAGCTATGTCCTCAATATTTTAAGCTCATATTTGAACTCGTTTCAAGAAAATTTAAGTTGGACTGTAAATTTTTAAAAAAAAAATCTCCAAATCAAACACCCCTTAAAAGTAAATGGCTGATTATCAGAAATTTAGATTCAAACTTTACTCCATAAAATATGTTACCCAATTACAACAAACCGGTCTGATTAATAATCCAATTACTAAACCTATTCCAAAGTTCAAACCTAGAAAATACCCACAAAACATAAAATAAAATAGTAGCACAACCCAGATACTAATATGTACATATACTGGAGAACAAAAACATACCAAAACTGTATATACTGGAGAGAAAAGAGAAAAAAAAAATAAGAGAACAAAAACCATCCCAGCCCACCTCATTCCCTCGTAACAAAAATAATACATCAAAGTTAAATTAAGCTATCAAACTTCCTCAGCTAAGTCAACCAGAGAAGTAATACATTCATCAATTACTTACATATAAGGTTACATAAGATTACCTCGTAACTGAATTTGCGCTTATGGATGGGCTCAAATTTCCGCACGTCCAATATTGTTAGCTCATCATCCTGTAGGAAATGATACCAATAGATTGAGAAAAGTGATCATGTATATCTCCTAAGTTGCTGTAGTTAGAAATAGAGAATCCGTATTCAAGAATGGCCGAGAACCAGATATTCCAAGGAAACCAAAACCAACAAAAATCCAAGTTTGGGCATAAGATGGAAAACTAAACACAACAAAAAAACTTGTAGAGACTGAATACCACGAAAATTAGTAAATAAAAATAACTATAACTTGTACTCTGTTCCCAACAGCAATGTGTGTACCATCAGGCTTGTAGGTGATGTTAATATTCTCACCACTGAGCTCAGCTTGCTGTGAGCATTTGCCACCTACAGAAGCCAAATTAGACACGAATGAGCATCTTTTCTTCACTTTAATAATTCTAATTTTTCGTCTTCTCCTCGCTTAAAATAATAAAAAATAAATATGAAAAACAGCAGTGCCTTTGACAGTTGAGTACCGATACTTTACAGTGTTCAATGGGGTATTATATGCAGAAGGAGCAAGGAGGTCTTAGACCATTGATTTATACATTGTCCAATAGTAGTGTTTTTCTATTTATGGCCAAACACGGCCTTATGCTAAAACAGAACCCAAATTATGAAAGAAAAAAAATCCGGCCAAACAGGGCCATATTCTGAACAGAACGTCGAAAGAGGGAAGAGGGAGACGGCCAAACAGGGGAAGAGGGAGACGGCCAAACGGGGCACAGTGAGGGAGAGGGGGAGAGGGAGAGAGGTCGAAGCACAGAGGAAGAGGGAGACGGCGATTAAGCCGAAAGAGAACCCAAACAGGGAGAGATCGAACCAGTGAGAGATCGGCCGGGCGGGAAGAGGGAGACGGCCAAACGGTGCTCGGTGGTGCTCGGCGGTGCGCGACGGTGCTCGGCGATACTCGGCGGTGCTGGGCGATGATCGGCGGTGCTTGAAGAGGCTCCAATTTCTTCAGTTTAGGGTTTTCAGATGGTTTGAGATTTTGAGAGGGTTTCAGATCGTTGGGAGGGTATGAGAGACGTGAGGGTTTGAGAGGGAATTTCGAATTGGTTTCTGAGAATTTCGAATTGGTAACAGGCGTGAGGGAGAGGGAGACGAATTGGTATCGTGAGAGAGGCGTGAGGGAGAGGGAGACGAATTGGTATCGTGAGAGAGGCGTGAGGGAGAGGGAGACGTTGGATTGGTTTTTGAGATGGATTAAACCGTTGGATTGAACAGTGGATAAGTGTCACATCAACACCATGTTGCCTTGTATAATAGATGATCTGAACCTTTTCAGCTACGGATTATTCATCATTATTTCTTAATGGCCCCTATTAGGTCTTAGGTGCAGGTAAGGCATATCTTTCCACAGGTTGGATGTATTAGTTAAAATTATTCTATGCAGCCAAGTCGGGAGATTTTTTAAGCGCCTTTCTTTTTGGTCAGAGAAACGGGTGGCTTTAAGACTATGTAAATGACAAAAATAGACTCAAAATCAATATAAGATGAACAAAAAACAGAAGGCTAAAAATAGAAGGAAGAGGTTTGGAAAGTGAGCTACGACCTAAAGGATGACAAGTGGGTACCTTGTGGGTACCTAAAATTTCAGCTACATCATATTTTAATTAGTTATTGAGTATTAAATCAGTATTAAATCAGTATGACAAGTGATACCAATTAGGTATCCAAAAATTCCTCCTGAAACAGGATTTTAGGTACCTTGTGGATACCTGGTACCTAAAGGATGCTATCTTCACCAATAATAATTCGCCAAATTAGCATTCTTGTCAACTAAAACACACTTTAATGTTGGGAATCCCTCCTATTGGAGGGGGGGTATTTTTGTCTTTTTCTTCTCTAAAAATACCCTAACGAAGCAGCATTTTTTGCTTGGTCCGAATAGAAAAAGAGAGAGCAAAAAACAATGGGGCAGCAGAGAGAAGTTTTTTGTTTTTTCCTCTTGCGCAGCATTCGTAAAAATGCGCTATAAGGCGATTGCACCGTTGGATCGGGCTTATTTTTGGATATGTTGTTCGAGACTCTTGGTTCTACAATCTAAACGGTGGAGATCGGAAACAAAGACCTCTAGCTTGGTCCTATTTAAGCAATTACGTGGCAGCAGTTTTGATGAAAATTTCTTTTCTCACTTGTTCTTGTTTGTGCCCTTTTTTTCTATATTTCTAAGAGTTTATTCTTAAGAATAGTTGTTGAGATTATGATGATGATATATACCTCTAGATTTATCTAGATAGAACTTGATTGTTCCCATTATTGATTATAGTGGAAGATTTGGGCGTAGTGCCTCATGGGGTTTTTACTCTTCTCATTGGAGAGGTTTTCCCACGTTAAAAATTGTTGTGTGTTAGTTGTTTTGTGATTTGTATTGAGTTATTGGGAGAGTTGTTTGTTATTTATTTCTGTTGTACCGCTCTCCCAACAAAGTGGTATCAGAGCTCTTGGTTTTGATTTGGGTACAAATATGGAGACTAACACGACTCGAATGGTGAACTTGAATGATTCAAATTATCAAGTTTATAGGGATAAAATGGAGGACTTGCTTTATGTCAAAGGTTTTCATCTACCGGTGTTCTCTACTAAAAAACCCGTGGGCAAAAGTGATGAGGAATGGACTTTGTTGCATAGGCAAGTGTGTGGTTACATTCGTCAATGGATGGATGACAATGTTTTGAATCATGTGAGCTCGGAGACTCTTGCACGTACCCTTTGGTCCAAACATAAAGAATTGTATGCACGAAAGACGGAAAACAACATGTTATTTCTAATCAAGAAAATGATGTCTTTGAGGTATCAAAATGGTTCACCCATTACTGACCACTTGAAT
>JAULLG010563816.1:0-10195 GCA_035668355.1 Sarracenia leucophylla
CCAGGATGTAGCACATGGCCATAATAGTGCTATTTTTAAATTTAAATTTCTCAATATATTTAGATATTTTCGTGTGTGTATTATTTCCAGTTCTAAATTTTAAGAGTTTTGGTTTAAGCTAAGGCCATCATTGACTCTTTTAGAATTCTGAAATAATTACACTAAGTGAAGGCTTAAATCGAAAGATACCTTCTTTTATGCATGATAATATCGCTGCTACTGATAATTTGTTCTATATTGCAACCTAGTGGGGGATTGTTATATGTGTGTAGTTTGTAATAAAAGGAAAGTAGGTAATCCCACATTGGAAAGATATAAAACTTTCCTTTAGCTTATATATAGAAACAATTTTAACAAGTTGTATTTAATAAATACAAGAAAAGGGGAAGTTATCCTGCGCTATAGTGTGTAGCACTGAAGTGCGCACGCGCGCGTGTGGCGCGTATGTGGCACATTGATGGCGCTTTTGTGGCGCACTTAGCACTTGGACACGATGCACGTGGCACGTGCGTGTGCGATTGGGATCGTATGGTGAATAATTTTTTGCTTCCTATTAAGTGAGAAGCACTGAATTACTACACGTTAGAATTTAAAATTCTAATAGTCATTAACTGCCAGATATAGTTATAATCTGTTTCTTCCCAACAGTTATTAATGAAAGGGTATAACCCTTCATTTGTGCCCCTACAAGTTCTATTAATATCAGATTCGGATTATTAGAATAAGTTAGTTTTTGAGAAATTTCTGGGAATTCATCAGAATTGCTATCTGCAGATTCCAAGGCTTTGTTGTATCCTGGAGGCGATTTGCCAGAAACTCAATAGCAAATTCTTTTAGAGTGGGGGCAAAAATCGTCTTAAAGACAACGATTTATCGTGCCTCAAAGTCTTAATTTGTTCTTTTGATTCTGAATATTTTCAACATTTTAAAATTATAGTCGTTGTTTGTCTATGTTGATACAAAATTTTAACCAATACCTCATTTAATTTTTTTAAAAAAATATAAGTTCTTAGAGAAATAAATAACTTTATTATTAGACTATTATTTACATTCGCAACAATATTGTACCCATTTCAATATGTAAATAACAATTTCTTTTTAGGTTATCATATATTTAACATTGAGGAAACTAAAAGAATATCATTTTTGTTCCCTTGATTGATAGGGAGGAGTCAAAATGAGAAGATTACGTCGATGATCTCCTAATACTAGAGTTCTTGGTATCTACAAAAAAACCCTGGCCAATAGTCAACGAAAGCATTCCGTTACCCAAATTATTGGGTCTTAGAGAGAGAAAGTCTCTTATATAATGGAGAGTTCATTGTCTTTTACGTTGAATATCCTTCTATATAGGAAGAGATAAGAGAAAATATCTTAAAATATATTTTTATAAGATATTTGGTGAAATATAGAGAGATATAGAAAGAGAGAGGATAGATGATGTGACCCCCATAATCCTAGATATTTTTTCCTGTCTCTCTATATATAATTATTTGTATGTATGTATATATGTCACATACTAAAGGTGTTGTATCGTGTAATTGAGGAAACTATTAATTCTTAGGTTGTTATATATTTAACATTGAGGAAACTCAAAGAATATCATTTATGTTCCCTTGACTGATAGAGAGGATTCAAAATGAGAAGATTACATTGATGATCTCTTAGTACTAGAGTTTTATATACCTATAAAAAATCCCCTGGTCAATAGTCAACCAAAGCACTATGATGCCCAAATTATTGGGTCTTAGAGATAGAAAATCACTTGTATAATGGAGAGTTCCTTATCCTTTACGTTGAATGTCCTTCTATATAGGAAAAGATGAGAGAAAATATCTTACGAGATATTTGGAGAGAACATATCTTGAAATATATTTTTATAAAATATTTGGTGAGATATAGAGAGATATAGAAAGAGAGATGATAGATGATGTGACCCCATAATGTTAGATATTTTTTCCTCTATATATATATATATATATATATATATATATAATTATTTGTATGCAGGTATATATGTCACCTACTAAATTGTTGTATTGTGTAATTGAGGAAACTATTTCTTTTTAAGTTATTATATATTCAACATTGAGGACACTTAAAGAATATCATTTAATTTCCCTTGATTGATATGGAGGAGTCAGAATGAGAAGATTACATTGATGATCTTCTAGTACTAGAGTTATAGGTACCTACAAAAAACCCTGGCCAATAGCCAACGAAAGCACTCCGATGCCCAAATTATTGAGTCTTAGAGAGAGAAAATCTTTTGTATAATGGAGAGTTCCTTGTTTTTTTACGTCGAATGTCCTTCTATATAGGAAAAGATGAGAGAAAATATCTTATTACGAGAGATATTTTGAGATAAAATATCTTGAAATATATTTTTATAAGATATTTGGTGAGATATAGAGAGATATAGAAAGAGGCAGGATAGATGATGTGATCCCCGTAATCCTAGATATTTTTTTCTTCTATATATATATATATATATTTATAATTATTTGTATGTATGTATATATATCACCTGCTAAAACTGTTGTATCTGTGTAATTGAAATGCAATAACCGGCCCACCACATTATTAGTGGTATAAATTTTTAAGCTAAGATTTCCACCAGTCCACTGTTATGGTTTTCACATAATTTTATTAGTTTTATTTTGTTTTAAAAAATAAATAATAAATTAATTTTCACAAAAATAAATAAAATTACTTAGCTTAAAATTTTCACTATTTTTACTCTATATAAATTTTATAAAAAGTCAAAGGAGTTTTAATTCGTATTTTGGATAATCACTTATGGATTATTTTATATTACTAACTTTTCTTTTCATCCAACTGATTTCAATTTTTATCATTATTTTATATTTTATCAACACGAATTACAAAAAAATAAATAAATAAAAAAAGAATAAGCCAAATAAATTGATAAGTTAAAATTTTAACCTAAGATTATCTTTAATATTTATTGTCAGTATAATTGATTATTTCCGATTTAATTACAAAACTATAGTGTCTATACTTTTATTTTTGGATTTGGGATTCGAGTGTTTGTGTTTTAGTCATCCGTCAAATTCATAATCGATAGACCTGTTCTGAATCTCGTACAAGGTATAAGTCACTAACTACACACACCCATATATATATATTTCTCTTACCATATTATATGTATCATGTAAGATATGTTATTACTTGTTCTAGAGAAACTTGGTGCATAAAACAAGAAATCTAGGCACTAGCACTCGAATGTACGTGGTAGTGTCGTCCCGTATCAAGTTTATACCAAAATTTAACACTAACTGGTAGCTAGCAGTAAGTTATGATCATTCCCACAAGAAATATATGACAATTAATAATTTTAGTTAGTTATTTAAATTTTAGAAAACTTTTTAGTTTAATTCAATAAATACATATATTGGATTTTATAAAAACTAGTTATAATCAAAATCAACTTCTAGTTAAGCTAAACTAAATTACTAATTATTAAAATTAGTTCTTCTTAGAGAAAAGTTCTACTACAGGTTATAATCTACATTCATCTAGTATTTTAGCTTCAATTAATTTTTATTTTATCTAACTTTTAATTAGATTCAATTCTATCGTGACATGATCGATATGGATATTCAAGAGGATAGATTTACATGCAAACAAGACATGATCTATCTAAGAACAAGGTACAGACTATTCAGAGTATAATACGTTTCGTGAATAGCATAAAATATCTCAAGTTATATAATTAAGATCTCGAATATTAAATATAACATACCCTATCTAGGATTTTACCACGACTCGTCTTATCCATGCATAAACTATCTCATATTTAAGTATTTGATTAACAATCAGCACGGTTATACGACCCATATTTAATGTAATCACAGAAATCTTAAATAGAAATTATATTTAAAAAGAAATAAATTCCCAATATCAAAAATATCGTGGAATAAAATAGTTTTATAACGAATCCAATTAAAAAATTAAAATAAAATAAAAGAATTAATTTACTTCTAAAATATCAAACTCGATTTTCATCATAACCCGAGGCAGATGAGGGACATAGCCACGCATAATCTGGGTGGAAACCATTTTCAAGTTGATGTCGATGTTGGTCGGCAGCATCTCGTCGAGGCCCAATCCTTCTAGTATTGGCTTGTCGGAGTCGGAAGTTGAATTTTAGAGAGAGAAAAGACTTTTCGTCAATTGGGACAGATGTTAGAAAATGTGGGGGATAGGATCTATTTATAGATTTCAGAAAGTTGGAATCCTTATCGGATTATGACTGTGTTGGCAGCACCGTCCAGACAAAAACGACTGGAGCGTCCTGACCGAAATTGTTGCGTGTCCCAACGATTTTGGTAATCAGCGTTCGAACGAAAGTTGAATAGCGTTCAGATGGGAACTGTTTGGTCTTCACTTTTTCTTTGAATTTGGTTTTATTTTGTCTATTTTGTTATTTTGTTGCTATTTTTGTCGTTTTGTATAACCTTACCAAAACATGTCTAAACTATAAAAATACTACAAAAACACGATATTAATTAATATCTTGGGCTTAATATAGTGTAAATAACGAGATTAAATCATCACTTTTAAGTACCGATTAGTACGTATTGTCCCGTATCAAGTTTATTAACAAGATTTATTAATAACTAAACAAATAGCGGTAAGTCAAGATCATTCTCACGAGAAATATGCGACAACTAAATATTTTTATCAATTATTTAATCTTTTTAATTTTTTAATTTGGTTATAAAAATAAAAGTGATAAATTTTGGACTTTTAATATAAAATTTTGTTTGAAATAAAACAACTTCTAGCTAAACTAAACTAAACTACTGATTAAGAAAAAGATTCTTTTTAGAGAAAAGTTCCACCTCATGTTTAAAATATACCTTTACCTAGAATTCTAGTTTCAATTAATTCATATTTTATCTAGCATTTTTATTAGATTCAATACTATCGTGACATGACCGATATGGATATTAAAGAGGACAGATTTACATGCAAATAAGGTATATTCTATCTAAGAATAGGGCACAGACTATTCAGAGCATAATTTATCTCGTCAAGAGTATAAAATATCTCAAGTTATACAATTAAAATCATGAATTTCAAACACAACATACCCCATCTAGGATTTTAACACGACTTGTCTGGGGCATGACTCCACTTATCCATGGCATAGACTATCTAATATTCGAGTATTCGAATAACACTAAGCACAGCTATACGACCCACATTTAATGTAATCATAGAAAACTTAAATAGAAAATAAATATGAAAGTACTGCTGTGAACCATTGAACTATCCTAGGGGGGGGGGGGGGAATAGGTTAATATAAATAAAAATTTTAATTAATTCTAATTATAAATTATCTAACTTAACATGATAACAAGTTAAGGTTAATAATTATAACATCGACATAAAGTTATAAAAAGCTACAACATCCAACAACCATAAGGAGAGACACGATATACATGGAAACCCTATGGAAGCTCCTCGGGATGAAAACCATGGCACCGACACACAGTAGAAACTATGCACTATAAGCCAAAAGGTTTACAAGATAGACAGACTAGGAAACTGTAAGGGCCTAAGTTTATTTTATTTAATAATCTCTCAAAATGAAGTCGTCGTGTGATTGTGATGGCCCGAGAGTGGTTGAATCGTGGACCGATTTGGTTCGATAAGAGGTTCGGTCAAAAACATGCTAAAGTAAGTAAAGAAAACCAACATACCGTCACTATTTTGGACATAACTTTTTCTACGATGAATTTTCAAGTGAGACTAGAACCATTGGAAAGATGACTTCCGGAGCTTCGATTTGGATATAAGAATGACCCAATTCCAAGTTCGAATGAAGAAGTTATGCTCATTTAAAGTTTCAAACTATGGCTACGTGCAAGTGAGCACTCGAGTAAGATAAATAGTGCTCGAGCGCTTGTTGCAGAATAGCAGATCGGTTTTTAAGTCGTGATTTCAAGGGTTTGAGCCACATATCTTTTATTTTTGATATTGTGGCGACAAAGGACAAGAGAAGGGCAACTAGTGTTCTTAAAGAGGCAATTTTGGATTGATTCCAAGGCTCCGATTGGTAAGTTTTGAAGTATTCTTATGAGATTAACTCAATATTCGAAGTTAGATTGAATTTAACTCGAAACCCTTTGCGTATTAGATTTAGGGCTACGATTTGGAGCTCCAAAGCTTGGTTTTTTCAGCCTTTATTCGTCGATTCGAGGTAGGAATCATGACTTATGTTCAACCCACGAATGCTTATGCGAAGTTATTGTGATGTTTATGAAGTTTTGAAGCGATTTGTGTATAATGGTTATAAAATCCAAACTCTAACCATTTTTATGTATAGACTAAATATATTGTGTGATTCTAGAACTTTTAGAATAGCCTAAACATGTCAATTTTATGCCAAGAAGTTGTGATTTACCCGTACCGTAAGGCTAGGGTTTATGAAGTTTGGAGTATGTTTACAAATTGACATGAGTATTTTTATGTATCATCTCAATGTAATTTTTTAGAAATTTTGCAAAGTGATAGACACTTTTTGAGGGTAAAGTTGACATGATTAAGGTGGTTTAAGGATTAGGAGTTCAGTGGAGAGGTAGAGATTGTTGGTTTGGCCTAGGCTTTCCCACTGGGTTCAATTACATAATAAATATGAATTATTAATTACATGCTTGAAGTAGGCACCATTGGCATTAGTGTTTTGAAGTTCTCTCTTTTTTAGTGAATCGTCATATTCTCACGTTTGGGTTGGTGTTCAGTGTATTTGAGTACAAGATGGAAAATCATGCTGTAAACTGTGGCAAACCACTCGAACAAAGCCCTTAGCTTATGGCTTAATTCATTCGAAGGGTTGATCATAGCTGGAGTCGGAAGATTATGGATACTAGAAGTATATCATAATAAGTATGAATTATTAATTACATGCTTGAAGTTGGAAGTTAATGGATACTGGAAGTATATCATAATAAGCATGAATTATTAATTACATGCTTGAAGTTTGAAGTTTATGGATATTGGAAGTATATAGGAGTAGCCTAGGCTCCTCCATTTGAGGTTCAATAATTATAATAAGTATATACTATAAGTCTATACTTGACGTCGAAGTGTTAAAATACGGAAGCCTTTGAGAAGTAATAGGGCATCACATCCTTAAAGCGGGACGAAGTCTATAGCGTCGGATGAGCTATAGAAGCTAATGGATAATCAATCCATTGAGCGGAGGCCTCGAATATTGGATAATTAATCCAATAAGAAGGAAGTATATGGTGGACGGTCCATCACCATGAAGAAGCGGTTCGTTGTGAACCGGTGGCATGAAGGATAGTCGTCGTGTCTTTAATTTATAAAGACCAATGATAAATGGATTTATTCATCCGGAAGAGAAAGAGAAGAGAGGTAAAGAGGTGATTTTGAGAAGAAGTTTTATTATGCATGTGAAGACAAAGGTTTGATGCTCCTTTTGTGCATAATCCACTATATTCATGCATGTCATATTTCATCATGTTTCCTACAAGCTTTTTCTTACGTTGTTGTTTTGTTATTTTATAAAACAATAACCTAGGTGATCCAGGTAAAGCCGTAGCGGAAGAGTAGATTGGATTGGAGGCACTCCACGTCGCCATTGACGCGGGACTTATAGATTTCCATCCCCTTACTTGATTCATTTTCTAGTAGGTTGAAGAATAAATCTTGTTTAGCTATTAGGTTTTGACTCTTTTATTTTTGGTCTAGTAAAGATGTAAAGTTTGAGATTTTATTTCATTTATGCATACATTTGTGAGAGTCTATGGGGTAGTTGGAAGTGGTATTTGATGGGTAATAAAACGTAGTTTTTATTTCTAAAATGATAAGGTTACATTCATGTTTACACTTGAAATTTTGCAAGTTTAGTCTTATAGAAGTGGTGATTAGATTGTCTTTATGAAGAAATCATTTTGTTTATTTTTTTGGAGCCCTTCTTCAGAAGATTGGAGTAAATATTGCAGGTGGGTAGTTAATAAGCAGGTAGCAGTGTAGGCACTGCCTCTTGGCCTATTCACTGCTCGAGCGGTCTCTACTATTACTGAATTTTCACCGAAATTCTTTAAAAAATGGGGTTTTCAAAATATTTTGGGCTGGGTTTGGGAAGTATTATTGTTGGGTTTTAATACACAAAAACCTAGAATACAAATATTTAAATTTGAAGGATTGAAGGGGTAAAGTTGTAATCTTTTTAAAGAAAGAAAAGATTAAGTATTTCTTTTTAGCAAGAGTTAGTCCTTGAATTGACTCAAAAAGGTTTGATACAGATGATGAGGCTAGGGAAGAAGGTTAAGATACAAATGAATAAAGAGAGAAGATTAATCCTCTTAATTTTTATTAATTAAAAATTTATTTTAATTAATTCTACGAAGGTCAAGGTGTGACAGTTTGGTATCAGAGTATGGTTCGAACACTTGGAACCGTGGGAAGGGGTGTGGTAATTCGTGAGGGTTGACTTACTTGTTGCATTCTCATTTTGTGGGTGCTTGCATGTATGACAGTGACATGAATTATTGTGCGGATGTGTTTGACTATGTGGATATGGAGGTATGGTTCCAAGGATGCTATTTCTTGCTTCGACATCCGGGTTACTGGTTTGGGGTTCCATTTAGAAGGGCACCTAGCTAACTCCTATTCTACTTGGAAATCTAGACGAGTGATTTGGATTGAGATATCATTCCAAAGAATCTCCTTGGTATGTGATGATGTGGTGTTGTGAAAATATTGAGGTGGTCAGTACGCTAATTATTGACTTGTTAGTCTAGAGGTGGGAGTTGACTTATCCATGGGATAAGATTATGATTATGGTTTATGCTCAATCTGTGGTTAGGCAGGGGTTTGTTAGATGAGGAGTTATCCAACCCCAGGGAGTAGGTCTGGGAGTTAAGAGGTTATGTGATGTATATCTACGGTAAATATAGTAGTTTGTACAACCTGTGATGTACTATATGGAGAGTAGGGTGTTTCGAACCCTATCATTGTGTCCTGAGAAGCACATTATCTGGTATGTATAAATAGGATACCTTGTCCTAAGTACAGTGGATGGAAGCGTAGTAGTAGTATGAAGGAAGGTGACCCGGAGAGAGGGAAGTCGTTATTAAGAGATCTCTCACATTGAGGGATGTTCTTGATGATTGTGTCAGCGTTGTACCATCACTGGTCACATGTTGTAGGCCAGTGTTTCATCGTGAGAGTGTATGTGTTGGGAATCGTCTCCTTTTGAGTTTGAGAATTGTATAGCGGTTGTAAGAATTAGTGAGAAGTTAGTGGGGGTTTGACCATAGATGCGAATAGTAGACATGGTACCTTATAGATGTCTATTTTGGGAGTTATTCAGGTTGTGTGGGAAGAATGTCAGATACGACTTTGTGGTCAGAGGTCCTTTTGGGAGGTTCCCGTGTGATGTGAGTTAGGGACGTGGGTGATGCTAGAAATGAAATCAGCTTTAAGGTTAGTAGGGTTGAGGTCTAGAGGGCTACTATTGCGCGTGGCTCAACGATCGCCAAGGCCATTACGATCTGTGGAGTGGGGACTTGTACCATGTGAGTGTAGTAGCATGTGGGTCCGAAGGCCGGGAAGTCAAGAGTGTCGATTCCGCTTCAGTCGCAGCACGATCACTTGAGACACACTTCCAATAGTTGGAGAGGTGTGGAAGACATCGTGGGACAGGGAAGACGGTTATGTTGAGTGCTTTGTGATGGGATGGTGGTGACAAGGTAATCGCTTTCCCTGTCAGAGTTGCGAGTAGTCCTTGGTAAATCATTCCGAGGAGCGATGTGCGAGGAAAGTGTATTGAGTGTTAATGATGTGGCTGTGTGGCAAGGTAGAAGTGCTAATCCTATCCTTTAAGGATGCAGCTAGATGTCTCGTGTGTATCTGTAATGGTTATGGGTTCTTTCGGTCCCATTTTACGGTATGGGGTGGTCGCCAGTGTCTTGTGTCTAGGTCGAAAGTGACCGTCATCGAGTCACCAATTATACCTCTGAGGAGGGAGGTTCTCTCTTGTGTGGGGGATCGGGGGTTGGTATGATGTGGTGTGGGGACACCCCGGATAGGTAAGGGACGACCGACGGTAGGCGACCACTTAAATAGGTCTGTTGGCTCTTCCTAGTCCGCACTAGGAGAGAGGTTTTCGTGGACTATAGTCTTGTGGTGATCT
>JAULLG010564138.1:0-10185 GCA_035668355.1 Sarracenia leucophylla
AATATATTTTTGGTGTATTTTGTTTTACACTAAAAATATAACATAAAATAAATTATTTATCCTCCATTTTATGTGGCCGGCCCTAGGTGGAAATCAAGGGGAATATTTTGTGCAAAAATTAAGGAAAAAGATAAGTCTTGGTTTCCTAATTTTTAGCACATGGAGATATATTCACATAATGAGAGAATTAAGAGATAATCTTTGATTTTTCTAAGAATTCTCTCTAACCCTAGCCCCTTTAGCCGCCGCCCCTCATCTCCATTCTCCCTTGTTCTTGCTTTTGCTCTAAGGTTCGGGATTGAAGAACGTGTGTTGAAACCTCTAAAGAATCGTCTCGGATCGGTGCTCACTCGCCGGAGACGATACGTGCCGGGTCATACGTGAGAAGACTTCGCGGTGGTCTCACCAACGGATCATTGGTTTTCTAGAGATTTTCGACAATCTCTAGTTGGTAACTTTTCTATTCATTAGATTAGGATCCAGTATTATTTTCATGAAAAACATGCCTCTCGGTTGATTTTTTAAACGACACGCTTCCGAAACCCAACAATTATGTGGACGCGACTGCTTCTAGAAGAGATCGGCATGCCTATGACAGAATCTACAAAACTGTGGTGTGATAATCAGGCAGCTATGCACATTGCTAGCAACCCAGTATTTCATGAGAGGACAAAGCACATCGAAGTTGACTGTCACTTTGTCCGTGAAAAGTGTTAGAAGGGTATTATATCCTTGGGCCATGTGAAGTCAACAGAACAACTCACAGGTATCTTTACCAAGTCTTTAGTAGGGCTATGAGTTCATTATATTTGTAACAAGCTGAACATGATTGACATCTATGATCTCGCTTGAGGGGGGAGTGTTGGTGATATTAGTAGATGTATGTATATAATATACTAGTAGACAAGCCCGTTGGGCCTATTAGAGTTTGAAGTATGTACCCATGTAATTGTTATAAACTAGAAAATCGAAATGAGATATGACAATACGCAATAAGCAATTGAATAACATTTATGTTCAAAGTATATATATGCTATGACAATTCTCAATTCTCTAAACCTCATTTCATCCATTCAACTTCATAATCTGACAACCTACACAATTATGAAGCACACACACTAACTCAACCCAAAACTCACACGCATGTCTCATAGCCACACCCTTTTCGATTACATCAAAGGAACGGGTTACCCCATCTTATAATCTTACCCTTTTTTGTTACACGGAAGGAATGGGCTACCTTATCCAACAATCGCATAATTGCACCCTTTTCGATCACATCGAAGAAATGAGTTACTTACAGCTATAATTCATTTACGATGATTAATTGGACGGAAAGGAGCACCCACTCATGCGTATGTTTTCGGTCTTTCACCAAGGGACAATTGGATACCCCACATTAATTCTCCCAAAACATCTTAACCCACACAACAAAACATCTCAATTAAATAGAGGTAATTCAACTATTACCCATAGTCTTCACCTACAGATACTCATGTATATACTATATGAATTTAAATCCAACCTTTCCACAATATCCATAAATTTATGCAGCTCAATAGTTCAAGTATAATTTCACCCAACAATTTACAATATCAACAATCAAATAGTCATTGAAACTATGACTCACATATCAATTCAAGCTCAAAACCGCCATTGATTTATCAATTTGATTATAAATCAAACCCCAAATTTTCCCAAATTCTAGGGTTTCCTAAAAATCTTCAAATCCATGTTTCTAAGGATCCACAACGTAAATAATCCATCCCTTAAGTTCAATTTCATGATTAACCCATAAATTACGCAATTTATCCACCATAACCCTCATTCACCCCCAAAACCTAGGATTTATCACATTTTCTCAAAAATCATGAAATTAAACCACCAAATCACATATTCCATTATTATACTTGTGAAGGGGTTAGGATCCTACCTCCTGTGCCACAAATAACTTGATTCAAGCACCTGTAGCCCTCCAAACTCATCAAACCAAGCTCCAATCGTTGTAGACGGCAATCACGACCTGTATAACAATCTCCCTTTTGCAATTTCGATGGATAGAGAGAGAGAGAGAGAGAGAGAGAGAGAGAGAGAGATTCCTTATCCCCCATGGGTTCCTAGAGTTTAAGATCCAAGCTTAGAGAGAGAAACATATGTTTGAAATGAATAAAAAAGCCTTTGATCCGTCATTTAATGAGTCTGTTCGTGACCCACCGTTCGAGCATACCCAAGATTGCTATTGTGGTTCCTTGTAGCTAAACACTTTGTTTTAACTCAAACAAACTCCAACTTCCACATCAACATCCGAAAGACCATCAATAATCAGTCTCAACAATATTCGTTAAAAATAAAAAATTAAACAAAATTTACCGAGTCTCTACATGTTCGACCACGACTACTAGTGTTACCATGGCCACCACATCCACAACGTGGGCCACTCCGCTCACCTTCAAAAACTCAAGTGGAAGACTCCAAAGGAGAAGAGGCTGGTTGAATCACAAAAGAAGGCGTGCCCCAATGAGGAGTGCAAAAGTCGATACTAGGCATTAGCATCAGTGAATAAGGTCTCAGTGGCAATAATCTAATCTTTGTACCCACGTAACTAGGGTTAAAACCAGACAACAAAGAAACAATCATAAAGTCCTCGCAGTGGCGCTGCTGTTGGGTGAAACCAGTAATAAGGGGTCGTAACTTCAACAATTGGTCCTAAAAATTCTAAAGAATACAATAATACTCTGATGAAGGCTTCCTTGATTGCTTCGTGGAAAATATTTTCTCATAAATGTCGGAACCACGAGAAACATTACTCTGACGGAAGAAGGAGCCGGCAATGGAGTCCCAAATCTTCTTAGAGGTGTTGCAAAATTCAACGGTTGCAGCAACCATAGATTCCATGCTATAGCACAGCCAACCGATAACAATTGAATCTCCTCACATCCAATCTTCATATTTGGGATCTGTTTTAGGCCAAGGATTAAAAGTCATGTAATTCAATTTGGACTTCTTCCGTACAAATGTTTTTACCGCATGTGTCTCCGTTAAGTAATTCAAGCCATTTAATTTAATGAAGGTCATAGATTTGGACATATCATCATCCCTATGAAAGGAGACTTTGTTTTTAAGTTAACCATAACAAGCAACTAAGAACAATAAAACATAAGTTTTGCAAACTAAACAGCAAAGTGCAAATAACAAAGGGCAATAGGCAACGATAACAGCAAGGAAATCAGACCTTAGTCTCCAAATTAATGCGAAGTATACTCAACAAGATGATTTGCGAACCACATTGCAAGGATCTGAGGGCTCAAAGAAAAGCAAGCAAAGAAGGCAGAAATCACACACCGAAACAGGTCGCGTGAAGCTGTTTGTGCACTGAGCAGTTGCCGATTTCGATCAGAATACCAAAATCAAAGAAAATCAATGTAAATCAACACCTCCATAGGTTATTTCCAACCCCACACCCCCCCCCCCCCCCCCCCCCCCCCTCATTTGGGTTGATACTTGGACCTACAAAGGCTTTAAGGATCATACTACTGTTATGGAATTCCTCTATAAGCTTTTATACGTCCACCCTAATAAGACCCCAAAATCTTTTGTAGAACTTAAAACTCAGTCTATCAAGCCCTAGAGCCTTATTACTCCCGTAACTTTTGATTTCCTACAAGATTTCCTCTTCTGAAAATGGAGCTTCAAGTTCTTCCTTCATGTGGGTTGGTATGGTTTTGAGAACCTCACCCTCCCAAGTTGGTCTGCACTGCACACTCTCTTTGAATAATAGAGAGAAATAAGCAGTAGCTACTGCTTTTATCTCCTCAGGTGTAGACATGATTTCCTCTCCCACATATACTTGACCAATAATGTTTCTTCAACCTCTCCTAGAAGCGATAATGTGGAAGTAGGCTGTGTTTTTGTCACCCAGTTTCAACTACTTAATCATTGCCTTTTGTCTCTAGATACTCTCGAATCTTCTGTACAAGCTCTACAACTTTGCCCTCCACTCTCCTCTGTTACTAATCTCAGTCGATTTTAGGGATTTTTATTCTTCAATCAAATCCAGATGATTGATCTGAGCCTCCAAATCTTTTACCTGCTCGTCATAGTTGCCAAACACATAACTATTCCATTCCTTGATAACTGCCTTAATGTTTTTAATTTTTAGGTGTAGTTTGTAACCAGTCCATCCCTCTTGAGAGACCTTATTTCAATTTCTTTTAATCAGATCCTTGAATGACTTGTCCTCCAACCACGCATTGATGAACTTGAAAGGCCTGAGGCCCCAGTCAAACACCTCATCAGATAGCATTACTGCGTTACGGTCTGAGATAGATTTTGGGAGCCCCCACTACCGAAATTCGAAATTGTAGCCATATGGGATCATATAGGGACCTATCGAGTCTACTCAATGTTAGGGTAGATTGGTATTTTTTTCTAGGTATACCTACGGCCTATCATGAGGGTATTGATTAATTTGTGGTCTTGAACAAAAGCCATGAAATCATGCAAACCATTGTGGGATCTAGTCCAACCCACTCTTTCCCCTATACATAAAATTTCGTTGAAATCTCCCCCAATACACCATGGTATATCAAACGATGCTTTAATGGATCTTAGCTCATTCCATATAGCCAGTCTATCAGAACATTCATTGGGGGCGTATATGTTTCCTAGTATGCATTTAAGACCACCAGGCAGCCTACCTTTTAGTAAAGTAAAATTTTTGTGGATCATTTCTTATTATAGACGAAATGCCTCTTCCTCCTATATAGTTATCAGACCCCCTGAGGCTCCATTGGAATTGGATGAGACCCATTTATAGTCTCCATTTCCCTAAACAGCTCTTACCTTACTAATGTTTGTTTCCTCCCATTTGGTTTCTTGTAGGAGTAGAAATTGAGTATTTGTGAAGCATCTCAACCTTTTCATAATCCTCCATTTTCATCTCCCCAATCCTCTCACACTCCATGTGATTAGCTTCATGGAAATGTAATATTGCAGACGGCTGTTACTCTCCACTATTCCGATCTGTTTTGTTCGTGGCTATAATTATTTCGATGGTGTCTTCCTCCCTGTCACCATAATTAAATCCCAAGAGTTTACCATTTTCGATCACTAGTTCTGCTTCCCTTCTTAGAACAGAATTCTTATTTCTAATATCAGAAAAAGATACTGATGCTTGGGTACTAGTAGGCATAAATGGCGTAGCCCCTCCATATGTTGCTACCTTACATCCTCACTCCATTCCTTTTAAGAATGGTGGACTTGCTTCTTTTTATTTCTTACTCGTGCATACAATAGCTTTGAGCTACTTCCTTATCATTCTGGCCCCATATGAAGGGTCCTTTCACTTGCTTTCAGGTTCAATGAAGCTACTTAAAAGAAGGAGCTAGAAGGAAGAAAAGAAATATAAAAAAATACAGTTTTAGGGGGCACATCCCCCCGAACCCCCTACTTACACTCCTTCCTTCCAGGATCGCATCACTTGTTTTCATACCTCAAAACTAAAATGATGTAAGTGAGCACTGAATCTTTATCCTTTCGATTGAGAATAACTCAATTACAACAGACAAGTACACTTTATCTCATTTGAGGTCAACTACTGGATCATCGGGTGTAAGACAAGAAGGCGGTGCTTCTCTCAAGAACCTAAAAAGACCTTCAAGATGTTCACAAATGGACTTCTTTGGTTTAGACTTTGTAGACTTTTTCTCCTTGACTGGCTTATCCTTCGTTTTGGTGTTGGTTTTGGGATGCGCATCAGATCTTCTGTGATCCTTAACAGGTGACTTACCTTTTAAGTGTAAGGAATTTTCACGGAGCATGTCTGTCTCTACTGCATATTCCTTGCATAGCTTAGGGTGAGTTGAGGAATCCCCTGTAAAGGCCGTGTTATGAGCCTGCTCCTTCAATGATTTCCCCAGTCCAAAACTCTTTGGTCCTGTACGAGAACCCTTTCAACCAGGTTTGAATTCTCGACATCACCGCCCATATCAAGGCTTATTGCAAATGTTATCTCTACAGACTCATGCCTTGATGTACCAGCTTTACCCTGCAAAGCTTCTTTGTAGATTGATTTATCAGTTGGTAGCAGTGGTTGCAGTAGTTGTTGTCTAGGACCTTGGGTTGCCAAGAATGTATCAGCCACGTGGCTTATACTTGCAAGCTCCTCTGTCTCCCTCTCCTGTAACTCACCATTGAGAGGCGAACTCATAGGAGCATGGCAATGGTGGTCATCCATGGTGGGGTATCCTTCAATATAGAATATAGGATAGAGAAATTTGTTTACTTTCAGTTCACATGTTTGATTTATCACGCTCATCTGATGAGTGAGGACCAGGACTCTTCCAGTCTCCAAACAATCCTTGTTGATAGTATATCGATCCATTGTTATGGAGGTACCCCAAACGTCCCCCAAGCATCAGGAAAGTCTCCTCATACCAGGCATGTAGAGGAACACCCGTTAGGCTCAGCCAACCTTTTTATTAGCATTGGCCTCATGGATACTCCAGTCATGCACAACCTCAAAAAGATGCTCAGTGGTGCTCCTTGTAGCTTGTTGGAAGCATTCTTTTTCCTCCAGAGAACTAAATCTTAGCAAGACTTTAGAGTCCTCTAAAGCTTTGATGGTTGGGACTATCACTAGCACCTTGTGCAGGTCCCTCTCCAATTTCTCAATACATACATCAGCATTTTTTTAGGACACCCATGAGGCACGGCTTCAGCCACTCAACATCAACATTAGTGACCTCCACTCTCCTCACGATGTCATTAGGATGTAAGGGATTCATCAACCCCTTGTTCACAGTAGCTCCCAATACCAGCCCAAATGAGCTCGTACCTCCATCTCTATTCTTCGTTAGCTTGGGCTTGCTATCGAAGAAAGTTCTTCTAACATAAATCCCCTTATCAAGGCACCATACTCTATCAAAGGTTTTGAGAGCAAAATCTGCAACTGACTCATTCAAAAATCTTACAAAGCCATACCTCATTTTGGTTCTCCGCCTTTGTTTTGCTGGGATAAAAGCCTCCCTCACATACCCGCATTGTTGAAAGATCCTAACAAACCATTGGCTATGGATCTCATCTGGTAGGTTATCCACAAAGATGGTGGATTTACTGACTTTCAAACTAGTCTTCACCCTTAGCTTCTGGTTGAGGTTGTGGTGTTCAAACTCCTCCCTAGATTTCTCTAAACCCTCCTTTAGATAAGCTTTCTTGATAGATGAATCTTCAACATTAGCTTTCTTTATAAGTTAAGACTTATGTATGTTGTCGATAAGTTTGAATCCATGAGTAATAGAACAGGTTAGAAATTGAACATAGAGCTAACAAACATTTTCAAAATTAAATGTACGCTTGCTGTTATATTCCTAGGAGAAAGTCCCTAAAATCGTTGAAGAATACCCTTACGCTCATTTGGATGTTTAGAGATCTATTTTACATCCACCCTACGAGAATAGGAATCCTGTTTGGTCAATCTAGGACACTTATTTCAGCATTTTTAACTTCCAAATGCTTTGGTTTTAGTGTCAACCTCTACCCTTATTTCCATCATTCATTTCGGCCCCTGTCCCCATTTTTAGCTTTAGTGTCAACCCTAGAGATGATATGTGTTGACCCTTTTTCACCTTTTGGTCAACTCCTACAAATAAGTGTCGACCATTTCTCACTTATTGTTCTTAGTGTCGACCCTAGAAGTACCCAATGTTGAGCAGATCTCAAGTGTTGACATTTGACCCCTTGGTGTTGACCATTACTTACATAACGGAGTTCTAGTGGTGACACTTTTCCATCTAAGTGTTGACCATTTCTTGTACTGTTGGTCTATGTGTCAACACTATGCACCCAATATGTCGATCTTTTTTACCTTCTACACATTTTCAACCGCATTTTAAACACCTACTAAGTGTGCCTCTCAAATATGATGATAAAACCTAAGGTTTGGAATTTTAATATTAAAACACATGGCCAAGATAAAATTTAATCATTATTTGTTACCACTAAAGTTTGTAGAAACATTTAAGTTCCACATGAACTAGGCCATTGGGAAATTATCTAACTGTCAAAGAATGACTGAATGTGGGGTGGAGACATGTGATCTAGATATCTCAATTTCGTACTTTTGCCATGTTTATTGTCGTTTCATGGTTGCAAGGCACATAACTTTTAGTCATGATTAGTTGTAGGACACATAACTTTTCCTCATGATTAGTTGTTTGTCATACTGGTATAAATATTCTTCATGCCTCATGATTATGCATCTCATGCATCACTTAGTGTCTAGAGAATTTAGGTTAGGTTGTATCCCTCGTTTCGTAGTTGCATGATCATATGGGTATATTATCAAGAGATCGGTTATGTCGTTCTTCATTCCAAGGGAGTCCCAGTGGCCAAGTTCATAGTAAGATCCCTATTATCAACGTGGGTAAGTTCCAAGTAAGGATAATGTGAAAGTTTTTGAATAATTGCTGGTTGTGACACTATGAGTACATCTCGATCTAATTAATATATTGGACTCTGGTTTGACGTCAATAGTTTCATCGGGCCACTTATGGTGAGATTAATTAGTAAGGCCCAAGTTGACTTAGATCTCACGTTGTTGTGTTTTCTGTAAGCTCATTTCGGTAGATAATCGTATGGATTGGATACTATTCACAACGAGTCATTTGATGAGTTGAGTGTGCAACGTTCCAAAAGCATGTTTCTTAGAATTCCCAGGGTGGAAATCGTCTAGTTAGTTAAGTAATTAGGAGTTGAGAAGTTTCATTCATGCACATCTTCTGCATTTCGCATCACCCTCATATCAATACATGTAAATGTTTTACTGTACTTTTGATAACCTGTTAAAAGTCCTATATAATCTACTTAATTACTGTTTTGGATAGATTATGGTTGAGTGGATTCATTTGGATTGTGGAATTTACTTCTAAGACCCGGCTAACTAGCTATATGCTAATGGTGAAGAAATATAATAGGAATAGGTTGACAACAAGGGATCTTATGGTGAGGATGGTGAGTTCCAGAGGTCCAGGAGTACAATGACGCACCCAGGGAACAATGAACAACTTAATTTTTCTTATGCTCCTTATCCTTTGTCAAACTTATCTAATTAACGTGCCTTGAAATTATGTTTCAGATGACTATACCCCTAGTTACTACTTTAAGGGTTTCTTTTTATGATTTGAACGATAAAATTCTGTTTAATTATTAGTTTATTATCCTAATTATATATGAATAAATGGTTAGTATAACCCTTAAAAGTCGTATTATCCTAATGTTTTTTTTGTAAGGAAAAAATAAAATAATTAAATAATAAAATTGTATAATGAAACCTAATAAATAATTGATATAAAAACATGACATAACCATAAATATAATGATATATATTTCATATAATGGCATAACGTAAACATGTTTCCTCTTACTTGTTCATATTGCCGCTTTACTTATGAACTAAACTGTCTCCTTTACTTATGATAATGCGATATATATACTTGTTTTCAACTAAATGCATTTACCTTCTGTCAAACTAAATGTATTTCCATATCGCATGTCATCCTCATAAAGCATGCTTAGTTCTTACATAGTTTGTTTTTCTACGAGTATTGGGCTCACGTTGTCTCTGACAACACTCGAGTGATCTAGGTAAAGGTATCGCGGACTGAGCTGTGGATGTACTTGGATACCTTAGAGGACATTTCACATTTTGTGTACTTATGTTTTTGAGACTTATACACTTGCTAACATGTTATTCAACACTTAGTTTATTTGGGAAAAAACTTGAACTTTAAGTTTTCAAGTATGTACCTCCTATGTTTGAACTTCATGTTTCCAGGCATTCGAGTTTCGGATTTCTTGTTTAGTATTTTTTCTTAGTAATCTACTGTTTGCAGTGAGGCTGGTGTGCCGAGTGGGTAACTTAGGGGCCGTTTGGCTATCCAATTAATTCGCCAAAAAAGTAAGCTAGTTTAAGGGTTTTCAGTTTCCAGAAAAACGATTTTCAAGTTTTAATTTGAGATTTTATATTGTAAACTTTTCTACTTGTCTTCTCATGCTAGTTTAAGTTGTTTCTTTCTGTTTGATGCAAAAAAAAAAAACTCATTTTTAAGCTAAAAGTCCTTGTTGTATCATTATATAAAAAAAAAAAAAGATAAACTGTCAAGCACCGCTCGAGCAGTGGTAGGTCCG
>JAULLG010564246.1:0-10184 GCA_035668355.1 Sarracenia leucophylla
GTCAAGAGAGTAGTTTAACATCTTAGGACCAAGAAATTCAAAAAAAAAAAAAAAAAAATTCAGGTTTTGTTTCCTTTCACTCCCCCCTACTTCAACTATCCAATGTTCTCATTGGTAGAGTGTCCTTCTTTTTAAAATACTTATGGGTTCCATCCCAGATAAGTCTAACTTTAATGTCTTCAGCCAGACTTGGCCAGCCGATTACTCGATTAGTTGGTTTCGATCAAAGAGGTTTATAGATTCGGATGCTGGGTCTACGGATATGCCTTCTATGTATGGTTTAAGCCTTTGCCCATTGACATTTAAGAAGTTTCCAATTTTTGAGTTGAGGAGCTTGCAGGCACCATGTGGGTAAAGACGGGTCACCATATATGGGCCTTCCCATCTAGATTGGAGTTTTCCAGGGAACAATCGTAACTTTGCATTGAATAACCAGACTTTTTCTTTGGGCTCGAATGTATTTCGATGGATATGTTTATCATAGAATGCTTTCATTCGAGCTTTGTAGATTCTGGCATTATTATAGGCCTTGTTACGTAGTTCTTCTAGCTCACTGAGTTTTAGTCGATGATGGGTGCCGGCATTGAGCATGTCGAAGTTAAACATTTTGATCACCCAATATGCTCGATGTTCTAGCTCAACTAGTAGATGGCGAGGCTTTGCAAAGACAAGATGATATGAGGACATTCCGATAGGGGTTTTGTATGCAGTACGATATGCCCAAAGGGCGTCATCCAGCCTTTCGGACCAATCTTTCCTATTAGGAAGAATGGTTTTCATCAGAATATTCTTAATCTCCCTATTCAATACCTCAACCAAGTCACTGGTTTATGGATGATATGGGGTGGCGACCTTGTGTTGTATCGAGAAGCATCGAAGGAGGGATGATAAATATTTCTTTAAAAAGTGCGTACCGCCGTCGCTGATGATTGCCCATGGGAAGCCAAATCGGGTAAAGATGTTACTTTGTATGAATTTGACCACCACTTTGTGGTCATTCGATTTGGTTGCTGCGGCTTTGACCCATTTGGATGCATAGTCAACTGCTACGAGAATGTATTCACATCCAAAGGATGGTGGAAATGGTCCCATAAATTCGATACCACACACATCAAATAATTTGACAATTATGATTGGGTTTAGGGCATCATATCCTTAGCAATCATTGTGCTAATATGTTGATACCGTAGGCATTTCTTACAATAGTCATGGGCATGTTTGAAAAGTGTTGGCCAGTAGAATCCGTTTTGAAGCACTTTAGCCGCGGTCTTCTTATAACTAAAGTGTCCTCCACATGCTAATGAATGACAAAATCGGAGAATGCTCTCTATCTCATCCTTGGGTATGCATCATCGTATAACTTGGTTAGTGTAATATTTAAAAAGTTACGGCTCATCCCAGAAGTAGTACTTTACTTGTGAGAAAAATTGGTCCTTCTTTTGTTTAGACCAATCGTTTGGGATGTGACCCACCGCCAAATAATTGATTATATCTACAAACTTGGGTGGTTGGATAGTTGTGACTGAGAACAATTGTTCGTCGGGGAACGAGTCTTGCACAGGCACGTGGTCAGTGGGGGACTGTACTAGGAGTCGAGAAAGATGATCAGGTGCAGAATTTTTGGTGCCTTTCTTGTCTTGGATCTCTAGATCAAATTCTTGGAGGAGTAGGATCCAACGAATCAAACGGGGTTTTGTGTCTTTCTTAGCTAGGAGATGCCTAAGGGCATCATGGACAGTGAATAAAATCACCTTATATCCCAGGTGGTATAATCTGAATTTATCTAGCACAAATAATACGGCCAGTAGCTCCTTCTGAGTGGTTGTATAGTTCAACTATGCATCGTTTAGAGTCTTACTGGCATAGTAAATGGCATGAGGGACCTTGTTCTCTCTTTTCCTAAGTACAACTCCCATAGCATAATCAGAGACGTCACATATGATTTCGAATGATATGGCCAAATTCGGTGACTACATGATCGGTGCTGTAGATAGAGCATCTCGGAGCTGTTGGAAGGCACGCATACAATTATCATCAAATTCAAATGTAGCCTCATTGGCGAGAAGATTGTAAAGGGGTTTCAAGATTTTTGAGAAGTCCTTGATGAATCTGTGATAAAATCAAGCGTGGCTTAAGAATGAGCGAATTTGACGCACAGTTTTGGGTGGTGGCAGTTTAAAGATAAGTTTGACTTTTGCCTTGTCCACTTCTATTCCTTTTCTAGACACTATGTGCCCCAACAAGATCCCTTGTTAAACCATGAAGTGACTCTTCTCCCAGCTAAGTACCAGATTTGTCTATTGACAACGTTTAAGCACGAGGGTCAGATTTGATAGATAATCTTCCAACGAAGGACTAAACACGGAGAAATCATCCATGGATACTTCAAGGAATTTTTCTATCATGTCAGAGAAGATAGATAACATGCACCTTTGAAAGGTGGTAGGTGCGTTGCATAACATAAAGGCATATGTCTGTAGGTGAATGTGCCAAAAGGGTAGGTGAAGGTCGTCTTATCTTGGTCTTCAGGGTACACAGGTACTTGGTTATAGCCGGAGTAGACGTCCAAGAAGCAATAGTAGCTTTGCCAGCTAAACGGTCTAAGATTTGATCGATGAAGGGTAGAGGAAAGTGGTCTTTCCTTGTCATGGCATTTAGCTTGCGATAGTCGATACAGACTCGCTAACGAGTCCTTTTACGAGTTGGAATGGATTCTCCTTTGTCGTTTAATACCATAGTGAGCCTATACTTTTTCGGTACAACTTGCGTGGGGCTCACCCATTTTCTATATGAGATCAGGTAGATGATGCATGCATCTAGAAGCTTTACCACCTCTTGTTTCACTACCTCCTTCATATTCAGATTCAATCTCCATTGCATTTCTCGTGTCGATTTGGCATCCTCTTCACAAGGGATGTGATGCATGCAAACGGAAGAATCAATTCCTTTTAAGTCAGCCACCGTCCACCATATAGCTCCTTTGCGATCTTTGAGGACCTCAGTCAATTACTGGTCTTGTATGGGCATTAAATCCGATGCAATTATGACTGGCAAGATACTAGCAGGCCCAAGAATGATGTACTTGAGTGAGCCCGGTAGAGGCTTCATGTCAAGTGCGGGTGGGGCTTCTAGGGATGGTAAGGCGGGTATGAATGAGAGTGGGGGTTGTTCCTCGAATTGAGACACCCATGGAGGCGTGTCTATGTACTTTGTTGTTTTAAGCTCGACATTGGTTTCGTTAATGGTCAGGTCAAACCCTAAATAGTTTTCCCCAAAGTAAGCCAAATAGGCTTCTAGGGGGTCGTTGGTGAAGATGGCAGGAAGGGCTTGACGTGTTGCCTCCTCAACTTGGTCAATTACAAAGCAGTTAACTTCTAGTGTGGGGTAGTGCGAGGCATGGAACACATTGAGCCGTAGCTTCATGTTTCCAAATGAGGTGTCCATTACCCCTGTTCGGTAGTTGATACAGGTGTTGGCTGTGGCCAAAAAGGGGCGTCCAATAATGACCGGTGTTTGTCTCCTTGTGTTAGTGTCTAGTTCAGTGTCTAGTACTACAAAATCGACAGGTAAAAGGAATTTATTGACTTTGACTAGCACATCCTCGATTATGCCTCGGGGAACCTTAACTGACTTATCTACCAACTGGAGGGTGACAAGGGTTGGTTTTAGTTCTCCAAGTCCAAATTGCATATACACTGAGTACGGGAGGAGGTTCACGTTAGCTCCTAAGTCCAATAGTGCTCGGTCAATCTGATGATCGTCGATGACACATGAAATAGTTCGTATTCCGGGGTCCTTCATTTTTTGGACCAGGTCGTAGCTAAGGACTGAGCTAACATGTTCAGTTAGTAGCACTTTATTGGAGGCTCTCATTCGTGTCTTACGCTTTTGTGTACATAAGTCTTTTAGGAACTTTGTGTAAGATGACACTTGTTGGATAGCATCAAGAAGGGGTAGGTTGATTTTTACTTGCTTGAATAACTCAAGTACATTAGTCATTGGTTGTCCCTTCTTGAGCTGAGGTGCTTGTGGTTCTAGGCGTGATGGGTATGGTGTCTTAGGTTCCTTCCGAATCACTGGAGGGGCTATAAATATCTCCTCGAATGCATCCCGAGATGGTGGTGGTGTAGTAGTAGATTCTTGTTGAGTTGCTTCAGAGTCATCAAACTCGTCCACTATCATCGAGGCAAGTACTGGCTGCATAGGTATGAACTGAGTAGTAGTGGAGTCTTGAGACTCCTTGACTATGATGGGGGTTTTTGTTAACTGAGGTTTTTCTGGAAATGACCGGGATTCTAGATCTTTTCCACTCCTCAAGGTCATCACAACCTTATCTTGTTCGTAATATACCTCACTGGTGCTGGAGTTGTTATCGATGACGTACTTTCCCTTGGGGTTAGCTACAGGTTGACTTGGCAGTTTACCGTCCTCTCGTCGGTTAAGAGCTGTAGCTATCTGTCCAAATTGTGTCTCTAGTTTGGCTATAGACTAAGAGTGAGAACTCAAAAGTTGGGTTTTCACATCCAGATCTTTTAAGGCTTTTAACATAGTTTCCTCAAAGCCAAGTGCCTGAAGACTTGGGGAAAGTGCTTGTTGTGAGGGACAGTAGGCCTGTTGGTTGAAAGAGTTAAATGCGGTTCTTAGTGCCTGAGTCTACGGTGGGCTAGTTGATGGTTCCTCCAACTAAAGAATAGATGATTCCTCTATCCAAGGTTATAAGTATTCGAGTACGGGTTGTTGCCTGGTTGGAGAAATCCTTGAGCAGTGTAAACTTGCTCTTCAATGAAGTGGGGGAATTGTTCGATTGCAGGACATTCAATGACATAGTGTGTTGGGCTAGCACACAATGCATAGATAACTTGGATGTTTGAGGGTAGTGGCTGAGCTACAGGTAGACCAGTGGTCAACAGCATGTCTAACTTTTCTGTGAGGGACTTTACTTAGGCTGTAAGATCTACATTATGATTAACCTCTAAAAGTCCTCGAGTCTTTTACGTTATAGTCTTGTCTGTGCGTGAGATTGAGGCTTGATCCAATGAGCTTTCACTCAATTTATCAACGTGTGGCCACGCCTCTATCTCATTGTTCATCATGAATGTGCCGACACACGAAGCGTCGACATATTAACGAAGTTGAGGCAACAAACCTTCGTAGAAGTTCTGCACTAGTTTCCACTTCGGGATTTAATGATGGGGATAGCTCTTAATAAGCACCTTGAGACACTCCCATGTTTCATGGAAAGATTCTCCCTCTTGCTGGGTGAAGCTCATAATAGCTCACCAAATCTAGTTCGTCTTGCCGATAGGGATGATTTTCCGAAGAAATTCTTATTGAAGTTTGGCCCATGTGGTTATGGTGTTTGGTTCAATGGACTTAATCCAATGCTTAGCTTTGTCACGAAGGAAAAACGTGAACAACCTCATGTGCAAGGCTTTCTCGTTCAAGTTGTTGAGTCTCATGGTGGTGCAGATCTCTAGGAATTCATCTATGTGCTTGTAGGGGTTCTCATTACTAAGCCCATGAAATAGGGGTAGTAATTGTAAGAGATTAGATCTAATCTCATAACTACCGACCCTGGAGTTTGGTGGTACGAGGTAGGTTGTAGACTCATAAGCTGTTAGAATGTAATAGTCCATAAGTGCTTTGAGCTGTTGATCGGGGGAAAGGATTCGAAGGGAGTAAATCTTGGATTTTGTAAAAATGGTTTTTAGCAGTAAAAACTAAATAAACAAAAAGGTTTTTAATTAAAATAATAAGATAGAGTTCTACCCCAGGTTTAGAATCCACCGCCACTTGGTAATCTAGTTTCGATATAATTCCTATTTTATCTAGCTTTGAATCATATTAGATCCTATCGTGACAAGATCGATATGGATATACAAGAAAGATAGATTTCGATTTCAACAAGGCATATTCTATTCGGAATATAAAATATCTCAAGTTCTACTTTCAAAATCCCGAATGACAACCATGGCATAGCCTATCTAGGATTCAAGCACGGCCCATCCGAAGTACAGCCCGTCTTATGCATGGCATAACCTATCTCAAATTTGTGTATTCAAACAGTTAAAACAATCATGCAACACTAATTTAATGCAATCACATAAAGCTTAAACGGGAATTAAATTAATTAGAAAAGATCCATATAAGGGATTCAATAATATTATTGCATAACAATCTGATTACAAAGCATAAACAGAATAAGGAATTAATCTACTCATATGTTACCAAGTTGGGCTTCATCGGCACCCGAGGCCGAGGTAGGGACTTAGCCACTCATGGTCGGTAAGGAGTCAATCGTCAAGTTGATGTCGATCGTCATCGATAGCTCCTCGGCGAGGCCCGGACCTTCCAAAGGTGACTTGGTCGGGGGCCGAAGGATAAGAGAACTAATATGAGAAAAGATGATTCATAATTGAATTCTGGAATTCCTTGAATGAGACCTCTAGGGCCCTATTTATAGTTTTTCCGCAGCATCAAATTTAGAAGTCTTGGCACGGAGCGTCCGGACGGTATTGCTCCGGCATCCGGACGGGATTTCTCGTGGAGGCCACGTCAATTTCCTATTTCGGAGCGTCGGGATGGTCATCTAGTAGCATTGGGAAGGAAATTGCTTGGGTGCCACGATAGATAGTGACGGGATGATCGGTCTAGGCGTCGGGATGGTGGGAAGATGGCGTCAGGATGATTTGGGTTACTTTTGTTGGTCTTCGTTTTGTTGTGTCGAATTTGCTATTAAAGTGGTTGTTTTTTTGTTATTTTGCGTTACTCCACCAATTCCTATATTATACACAAAAACACTACAAAAACACGTATTAGATAACATATCGGGACTAACTCAGTGTAAATTAGCGGGTATAAGTTGTTACTTTTGAGTGCCGATCAAGTAGCTACCTTATGCGAGATCGAGTAGCATCAGAGCAGGGTGGAAATATACTTATTCATAAAGTATGTGTCACAGTCACTGATGATCGGGAGAAATTAAATCGAGAAAAGATGTTACTTTGTAGGAACTTGATTATCACTTTGTGATCATTTGACTTGGTTGCTAATGCTTAGACCCATTTGGAAACATAATCCACTACGATGAGAATATACTCGTAGCCAAAGATGGTGAAAAGGGCCCCATAAAGTTGATACCCTAAACATCAAAAATTTCAACAATTAGGATCAGGTTCAAGGGCATCATGTCTTTGGAGATCATTGTGCCAATTTGTTGGCAACACAAGCATCGTTTGTAGAAATTGTGTACATCTTTGAATAGAGAAGGCCAATAGAATCCGTTTTGCGGTACCTTGGCAGCTGTCTTCTTACCACTAAAATATCCACCATAGGCAAGCGAATAACAGAACTTGAGGATACTTTCCAACTCTTCTTCTGGGGACATAACGCTTTATGACATGGCCAGAGCAATATTTAAAAAGCTATGGCTCTTCGTAAAATTAGTATCTAACTTAAGAAAAGAACCGATCCTTTTGTTTTTTAAAACAGTTAGTCGGGATGTGTCCTAACGCTAGATAATTAACAATCTTCGCCTACTAGGGCAGTTGGGTAGCTATGACCAGGAATAATTGCTCGTTCGAAAATGAGTCTCTAACGGGGACAAGAACACTAAGGGGCTAAACTATCAAGCGAGAGAGATGATCGGTTACTTAGTTTTCTGTGCCCTTCTTATTGCGAATTTCAATGTCAAATTCTTACAAGAGAAAAATCCAGTGAATTAGTAAAGGCTTCATGTCTTTCTTGGCCAATAGTTGCTTAAGAGCAGTGTGGTAAGTATAGACTACAACTTTTGACCCTAGCAGGTATGATAAGAATTTGTCTAAAAAAGACAACACCCAGTAGTTCCTTTCGGTTGTGGTATAGTTCATTTGAGCATCATTTAGAGTTTTGATGGCATAGTAGATTGTGTGAGGAACTTAGTTCTATCTTTTACCTGAAACAACTCCAAAACCATAATCATATGCGTCACACATGATCTCGAATGGTGTGGTTTAATTTGGTGACTACATGATAGGTGCTGGGGAGAGAGCATTTCGGAGCTGTTCGAAGGCACGCTGACAATTTTCATCAAATTTAAATGTAGTGTTGTTGGCAAGGATATCGTACATAGGCTTAAAATTTTTATAGAAGTCTTTGATGAATCAACGATAAAAATCGACATGACCTAAGAATGAGCGGATCTGTCTAACAGATGTCAGAGGTAGCAGTTTGGAAATTAAATCGACTTTGGCTTTATCTACCTTGATTCCTGTCTTGGAGTGTATGTGCCCTAACACGATCCCTTGTTGGACCATAAAGTGACTCTTCTCCCAGCTCAATACCAAGTTTGTCTCTTGACAATGTTTTAACACTAACGTTAATTTTGAGAGACAGTTTTCAAATGAGGATCTAAACACAGAGAAATCATTAATGAATTTCTCTATCATGTCTGAGAAGATTGACATCATATACCGTTGAAATGTGACCGGTGCATTGCACAATCCAAAAGGCATGTGTCGGTAGGTTAATGTACCAAACTGACAAGTGAACGTTGTCTTCTCTTGGTCCTCGAGATAGATCGGTACTTGGTTATATCCGAAATAGCTGATAAGAAATATTAATAACTCTGGCCAGCTAAACACTCTAAGATCTAATCGATAATGGGCATTGGAAAGTGATCTTTTCAGGTCATGGCATTGAGCTTTCGGTAGTCGATGTAGATGCGCCAACCAGTGGTAGTGCGGGTTGGTATCGATTCTCCTTTTTCATTTAGAACAATGGTGAACCTGGATTTATTGGGAACTACTTAGGTTGGGCACACCCATTTACTATCAGAGATGGGGTAAACGATGCATGTATCTAACATTTTCACAACTTATTGCTTTATCACTCCCTTTATATTGGGATTAAGCCGTCGATGCATCTTTCATGCGGGCTTGACATCCTCTTCACAGTGGATGCGATGCATGTAGACCGATAGGTCATTCCCTTTTAAATTGGCAATTGTCCAATCAATAGGTCCCTTACGGGATTTTAGAGTCCCGATCAATTGCTCCTCTTATACAGATGACAAGTCAAAGCAATAATGACTGGTAAAGTATTACCAGGTCCTAAGAAGATGTACTTGAGTGAACTCGGGAAAGGTTTCAACTCGAGTGCAAGTGAGGCATATAAGGAAGGTATTACAGAGACAGATAAAAGTGGGAAAGTCTTCAAAATGAGACACCCACGGAGGCATGTCTATATAATCTACCGTTTTGAGCTCGACTTTAGATTCATCGATGGTAGGATCTTGCTCAAGAATGTTCTTCCCAAAGTAAGCTAGGCAAGCCTCTAAGGGGTGATCCACAAAAATGGAAGGAAGAGGTCATTGTGTTGCCTTAACTATTTTATCGATTACAAAGCAATCAACTTCCATATATGGGTGATACGAGGCATTAAACACATTGAGTTTGAGTTTCATATTTCCAAACGAGACGTCTATTACCCAAGTTTCGTAGTTAATAAATGTGTTGGCTTTTGCCAAAAAGGGGTGTCCAAGAATAACTGGGATTTGTCTTATTATATTTAAATAGAGCTTAATATCATATACTATGAAATTAATGGGAAAGTGGAACTTTTCAAATTTGATAAGTACGTTATCAATGACTCCTTAGGGTACTTTAACTAACCTATCTGCCAACTGAATAGTGGTAGTTGTCAGTTTTAATACACTGAGTCTAAATTTCTCATATACCAAGTAAGGAAGGAGATTTACGTTAGCTCCTAAATCTAGGAGTGCCCGATCGATCTGATAATCGCTAAGGACACGTGAAATGGTAGGTATCCTAGGTCTTCCAATTTTAGGACTAAATCATAGCTAAGCATAGAGCGAGCATGCTCAGTTAGGAGCTATAACATCCTGACCTAAAACAAATACTAAACTAATAGGGAATGTCCAATTACAGAGTCTCATGCCGATGAGTCACCTCATAAAACACCGACTTTAGAAAATAAGAACATTTTCCCTATTTAATAGAATTTATAAAAATGTTAGAAAATATTCTAACTCTTAAAATTTTTAGAAATTTCGGCAGAGTCTCCCCTATTTTCGGACGATCCCCCAACCTGGGTCGGTCACCTGTGAGCAAACCTGGACATCAACAGTTTATAAAGGCCCTTCAAGGGCATCAACAAACCCACTCTTAGGCTATCTAAGCTAT
>JAULLG010564352.1:0-10184 GCA_035668355.1 Sarracenia leucophylla
ATTGATCATCCTACTGATCCCGCTCAATACACTCCAAGTGTACTAACACATCGAGCTCGAAACTCAAATCCCAAGACAGGGATTCGATCCTTTCGACCTAGCCAAGACCAGCCAATATAACGATGCACTACAACATTACCAACGGATAGTTTGAGTCCATTGCGGTCGTGATTCCCTTATATATATGTCAGAACCTTTGACCCGATCTTCCCTGCTTCATGCAACAAGTCAAATACTGGACAATATATAATGACAATGCATACATACATCATATAGAAAATAAATATGAATCAGAATAAGCATAACATCTCATTAGAATTCTGATTAATATGCCGGGATCCCAGATAATAAATACATAAAAGCATGGCTTTTAAGTATACTATCCTAACAGGTCTGTGGGCAAGGCCGACCATTCAAAAAATAATGCAACTCTTTTACAGATCCGATGGTCTGAGGGAAGGCCAACCCGTCTACTAAGGACAATCACTAGGTTTAATCATCGAAAACTAAGGATATTTTAAGGGAGCCGACACATCCTAAAACATCTCAATCGAAATCCAGTATAAAATAATCAGATTATCATGGTTACTCATCACGATAGATCAACAAGAATATCCAATATATAAGATATTCTATAACAAGAACAGATTCCATAACCAACTTTAACATGATAAGGTAAAGCACATCAATTTCCTAAAACTCAATTAATGAGTCATCGAGCTCAACATTTGGCATAATCATATTTCAACTATTTTAGCTCACGGTAGGGTTCAAAAACATATAATCAATGTCATTCTCTATTGCTATCAACAATTAGGCAAAAGCCTCAACTCTATACACATTACCCAAATCGAACCCTATTTTTATCCAAAACCAAAGTTGATTACATAACCATTGTTCTAGCTAACTAGGATAGCCATAAATAAGTCCAATTCCTTGGGATTCAATTAACAATTTCATAAGCTCCAATCCATAGCCGTCTCGAACCAACCCTGAAAGCACGTCTAACTACCAAAACCAAATTACCAACTTGCGATTAATCCACGGAAATAAATTCCAGTTATCCAAAAATTACCAAACTTCATTCATCGCTTACTTTTTATACCAATTATATTTAATCTAGATCTATTACACAAAAACTGTCCAATTGGGATGAAACCCCCAAATTGATCCCAAAATTCCAACCCAAAACCCTAGTTTATCTGAAATTGAAATTGATCCCACAAGCATAGTTCTAACAAGCCTAGATAGTTATCCCAATGTCCAACTTCACGATTGAATAGCAAAAATCTAGATAAAAATCAAAGAAACCCAAAAATATTTTCATCGGGTTTGGCAAAGAGCCCTAGCTTCGATCGATCATGAAACTTCAATCAAATCTCAAACTAAATTAGTGAGAATGTTCTTAAGAGCTATAAGATTACCTTAGACAAATAAATCCAAAGAAATCGAGTCAAATCGGAGCCCAAATCAACCACCGAAGCCGTCGGCGTTGCGCGATTCTCCGTCCTTATTTTCGTCTATGTTTCTCTCTGTCTCCCGGCGGTGACTCACGCCGATGTTGGCGCGGCAGTGGTTGGTGGTGGTCACCAACCTCCCCTCCTCCTTCTTCTTCTTTGATTCTCTCCTCTCTCGCCTCTCTCTGTCTCGCTCTCTTTCATTTACCGAGCTTTGGCTCTTTTCTCTCAAAGCTTTAAGGCTTCGCGACATTATTGTTTTTTTTCTAAGGAAAATTCTAAAAAATAGATTAAATAACTATGTATACATACCTTATTTTCTCTTTAAAACAAACTTTTAATGTTGGCCAAATATATTGGGGTATAGAAGATTTATATAAAATTCCTTTTGACTTTGAATAAATTATTAAGTAAAATGGCTTAAGCCGTTACAGCGAGGCCGGGAGGGGTTTTCTGTTTTCTCCCTGTGAGCCTACGGGTAAGGCTGGGAGGGGTTCTTTGTATTCTCCCCGCGAGCCGGTTGTGGCGAGGCCGGGAGGGATTTCTATATAAACCATTTTATATAGAGAATATGACATGTGGTAAATTGTTTTGTTTTAAACATAAAATTGTATCTCCAATTGGGTTTTGATAAAATACATTTTCATATTGCATGTCATCCTCATAAAGCATGTTTATTTCTTTCATAGTTTGTTTCCTACGAACATGTGGCTCACGTTGTCCATGACAAGAAATAGATGATCTTGGGCAGGAGATAGCTGATTGAGGCGGGAGCTCAGCAGAGTCGGTTGAAGCTGTTTTCTTATATTTTGCTTTATGTATTGTTTATATACATAGGTTTTGTATAAGCTTGGGAAAAACATGGTGGATAATGTATTAAGTTGATTTAGGTTTTCTTAATACCTTGCATGTTTAAGCTTATAGTTTTTCAGCTATGCAGTCCTGATTTTTGTTCATTTTAGTTCCGTTTAGTTCATATGATGTATGTTGTGAGGCCAATGTGCCGAGTGGGTATATTGGGTTCCATTTGGCTATCTTTGTGTTTGGTAAAAAAAAGTATGCTAGGTTGGTTTTAACGGTTTCTAGGAAAATAACAATTTTATAGCTTTTAACAAGAGTTTTCAAGTGGAAAGTGCAACATTTGTTATACCCATATTCGTAAACCTTGTTTCTATCAGTTTAATGTATTTTGAGGTAAAAAGGTGAAAATAAATTTTTGTGACAAGAATTAACCCCGTCGGCTAAAATCCACTACCATGCCAGCGCTCGAGCCGAGTAAGTGTCCGCTCGAGCGGTACCCTGTTTTCTGTGCACCCGAAAATTATTTAATTTTTGCTCTCAACTTCGGGGGTTTGATTGCATGGTTTGAGGCACTTTTTAACAAGGCTTGGTTCGGTTTACAATTGGATTAAAACTTAACTTTTTTATGTTTTTAATTAGTAGGTTTTCGTTTCAGGTTTTCTTGGTAATTTTTAGTACGTCGGGTTTTGGGCCGTTACAACATGGTATCAGAGCTCTAGGTATGAATACCTAAGGAGCTGTGGGAATACGAGAGGGTTGTTTGTATGTTGCATTGATGTCTTGGCGTGCATGTTTGAATTTCTGACTTGTTCAACCTGCGCATGCTCTGTGTTATGTGAGCATCTGGACTAGACTCAAAAATGATTTTTCTTGCCTTTGAATCCGTTAAAATTGTTTGGAATTCGAGTTAGGGGAGCGTTCGGCCAATGTTCTTCTAGTAAGAAAACCAAGCAGGTTAACCGGATAGACTTATCATTATGATAGTTCTATCTCATTGTATGTTAGTTATCGTTTGTCTTGATATCCTCGTTGGTAGGTTGGCAGGGTATTGTATGATGTGTATCCCTCGTATCTTTCATCTTGAGTTATGGTGCCACGTGGTGGTTGAGGTCGGGGCAGGAATCGCGATCGGGGTCGAGTAGATGACCGGGTTATAGGAGAGGGAGGTATGCATAATCAACACGACCCAGTCAGGGGGAATAATCTCGTTCAGTAGAAGCCGATCATGGGTGAGGTCCACACACCGCCAGACCCAATTGCGGATGCCGCTTCAGTTTAGGAGGAACAAGAGCAGGAGGTAAAAGTCTTACAGTAGATTTTAACGGTGATGTAGGTGATAGCAGAGTCGGCAAGGGGATGAAATCACGCCCTCGAGCCACTAGCTACAGTTGCGATGCGAGAGTTCAGACGGATGGATCCACTTGAGTTTTTCGAGGAACCTTACCCCATGGTAGCAACGGACTTGTTTGAGGGGTCTGTTCTTATCTTCAACACGCTACGGATAGTGGAGGGAGACATACATGTGAGTTTGGCTACGTTTTAGCTGAAAGAAGAGGCACGTGGGTGATGGAAGTGGGTTAGGACTACCATTGATGGGACATGGGTTTCTTTCAAGCAGGTGTTCTAGGAGAAGTACTTCCCTCATTCCCCGAAGGACAGGTACATGAAGGAGTTTACTGACTTGGAGCAGGAATGTATGACGGTTCTACAGTATGAGTTGTGATTTCCTATGTTATCTCGTCATGCTCCATAGGCTGTTTAGACCGAGGAGTTGAGGACAGGGATGTTTAAGAGGGGTTTATGGCCATCCATCAGGGAGAAGATGTGCAGTTCTGACATTCACACCTATACGAAGGCAGTGGAGACAGTAGTTCGGGTGGAAACGATGTTGGTTGAGATTCACCGGGCTAGAGAGGCTAGGCATCCTCAAGGGGGTTCAGGAGGACAGTCAAAGAGGCACTCTCAGAAGAGAGCGAGGGATGGAGGTTCAGGACCCTCACCATCTGGTGGTGGATCATCTGCAGTTCCTACGCGATGTCGGAGTTTACAGACGAGGGCATGTTACCAATGTTGGTAGATGGGACATCTCAACCGAGATTGTCCGCGGTAGGGCACAGTGCAGTGTCAGCAGTAGGGCCTTACTCAAACTTGAGGAGGGAACACATCTGTGTGTTATACTTGCGGTCGATCAGGCCATTAAAGCAGCGAGTGACCTCAACGGGCAGGTACACTAAGCGTTGCAATAGGACAATCAAGGTTTGCACCATATTGCCGTAGTTAGTTCCCACAGCAACCGTTGACATCAGTTAAGCCCTTACAGTCCATAACACCATCGAGGGGAAGTTATCAGCGATCTAGAGGTGGCGGTAGATAGCAGCAGACCCATGGACGTGTCTATACGTTTCCAGAGCCGAGTTCATTAGTGGTAGCTTCGGGAGGTAATGTGGCCCCCACTGGCACATCAGTTATGAGAGGTACGTTTCCTATATACAATTGATGGGCATCATTTCTTATTGATATAAGGGCATCGCACTCATTTATTGCTTCTTCTTTTGCCATGGATTTGGGCTTAGAGATGGAGTACCTTGATAGAACCTTATGTGTAGAGACACCGGTCGGTGATATAGCAACATTGCAACGTGTCTATAAAGAATGCGAGTTACGGATTACGAATCACCTCTTGTTGTTTGATGTTATCATTCTCGACATCTATGCCTTTGATGTTATACAAGGCATGGACTAGCTTATTACATATCTGGCTCATGTAGATAGCGATAGATGAAAGGTATTCTTTAGTACTCCGTACGGATTTCAAATTTCTATTGCGGGCGAGACGATGGTCTAGTGCCTTTTTCTTATCTTGCGTGCAACCACGGTGTTCTCAGTGTTCTCCTATTTGCCTTCTGGATTAGTCATGATCATTATACTCCAATAGAGTATCCGCCTATTGTTGAGGAGTTCCTTAATGTTTTTCCTCAGGACCTGTTCGAGTTACCACCTCAAAAAGAGGTAGAGTTTTAGATTGATCTTATTCCGGGGATAACCCCTATCTCTATGCCCTTCTATCATTTTGCATCTATAGAGTTAGAGGAGTTACAGACTCAAAAACGGGAGCTTCAGGAGAAGGGCTTTGTACGCCTGAGTATGTCACCTTAGAGAGCATCAACCTTGTTTGGGAAGAAGAAGGACGGGTCCTTACCCCTTTGCATTGACTATCGAAAACTTAACCCTGTGATGGTTAAGAACAAGTACCCAATGCCACGGATTGACGATCTCTTTGACCAGCTGAGGGGTGCGATGTGTTTCTCAAAGATTGATCTTCGGTCTGCTTATCATCAGCAGCGAGTTAGGGAGTAGGATATCCCAAAGACAGCATTTCGCACACGTTACGGGCTCTACGAGTTCTTGGTTATTCCATTCAGTCAGATGAATGCGCCGTTAACATTCATGGATCTCATGAACCAGATCTTTCACTCGTACCTTAATAGGTTTCTCATCGTGTTTTTGGATGACATTTTGATATACTCATCGTCGGAGCAGGAGCATGAGAAGCATCTCTGGATTTCTTTACAGTTACTTCGGGAGCACTGTTAATATTCTAAGCTCAATAAGTGCGAGTTTTGGCTTTGGGAGGTACCATTTCTAGGGCATGTGGTTTCGGTAGGAGGTGTAGCTGTAGACCCTTCGAACTTGGAGGCGGCAATGAGTTGGGAGTGGCCGAGGAACATATTCAAGATACGGAGTTTCTTGGGCCTTGCGGGTTACTACACACCTTTTATGGTGGACTTCTCACACCAGGCAGCACCTTTGACATGTCTTACCCGAAAGGGAATACCCTATGACTGTAGCAAGGAGTGTGATTTAATTTTCCAGGAGCTGAAGTCTCGGTTGACCAGCGCCCCTGTTCGGATTGTTCTGATGAGGGGACTAGGCTATTTGGTATTTTGTGATGCGTCTTCTGAAGGCTTGGGTTGCATGTTGATGCAACTTGAGAACGTTGTAGCTTACAATTCACGACATTTGAGGACGCACAAACGAAGTTATCCTACTCATGATTTAGAGTTAGCGGCGGTTGTCTTCGCACTGAAGTTATGGCGATATTATCTCTATGGAGAGCACTTCGAGGTTTTCTCATACCACAAGAGTCTGCACTATGTGTTTTCACATAAAGATCTTAACACACGACAAAGGCTGTGGATGGAATTTCTTAGTGATTACAACTACTTCTTGCAGTACCATCCAAGGAAGACTAACGTCATAGATGACGGCATTAGTTGGAAGTCATTTTACAGTCTTGCTAGTGTGGCAGCGCCAGAGTGGAGTATGCTGGGGGAGATTAATGCCTATGAACTACATCTTGGTGGAATCGATGATAGAGCTATATTATTCTCGGTTGTTCTACAGCCGATCCTTATCAGTCAGGTTATCGAGGCACAACAAATGGACACGGACTGTCAAGACCTTAGTGATCAAATCTTAGCCAAAGGTGACGTAGAAGGGTTATCTATTCATACGGATCATTGTATGAGATTTGGTGGTTGAATCTTCACACCGGAATCATGTAGAGCTGACATCCTTCGCGAGTCTCACCATTCTAGGCTTGCAGTACATCCTGGCTGGACAAAGATCTACGATGACTTACGGCGACAGTTTTTGTGAAGGGGGATGAATTGAGACATCGCTTTGTTCATTTCACATTGCCTTACCTGTCAGCCGATAAAGGTTAAGCACCAGAGGCCGGTGGGCTTGTTGTAGCCATTACCTATTTTATAGTGAAAATGGGAGCACGTTGCAATGGATTTTGTGACTAAACTCCCAAGATCTTTGAGGCAGTACGATACGATTTAGGTGGTAGTGGACCGGCTAACTAAGAGCCATTTCCTTCCTATACAGCTTACCTATTTGATGGATCGGCTGAGCAGATTGTATATCTCTGAGATTATTCGTCTACATCGAGTTCTAGTCTCCATTGTTTTACACAGGGATCCCCTTTACGCTTGGTATTTCTGGCAGATTTTCCAGCGGGCCTTGGGCACTAGCGTTCTTATGAGCACGACTTTTCATCCACATACAGACGAATAGGCGGAGCGCACTATTCAGATCCCTGAGGATATTATATGTGCTTGTGTTCTAGACTTTCGCAGCTCTTGGGAGAAGCATTTGCCCCTGATATAGTTTTCTTATAACAACAGCTATCAGGTGAGCATTGGCATGACACCTTTTGAGGCGCTTTATGGTCGACCGAGTAAGCCACCCGTTTGTTGGAAAGAGGCAGGGGATTGGACTATTATGGGATCGAACATCATTGAGGAGACAACGAAGAATATTATGATGATACGCAACCGTTTGATTACTACACAGAGTCGGTTGAAGAGTTATGTGCATCGGTGATGACGACCACTTGAGTTCGAGGTGGGTGATCATGTTTTTCTCAGAGTCTCACCGCAAAAAGGACTCTGGAGGTTTGCGAAGCATGGGAAGTTATCTCCGCATTATGTTGGGTCTTTTCCTATTGAGGAGAGGATTGAGAAGGTGGCATATAGACTCGGTTTACCACCTAACTTGGCGTCCGTGCACGACGTGTTTCATGTTGCTATTCTTAGGAAATACGAGCGGGATCCTTCACACACCATTGATTGGTCGGATCTGGAGCTTTAGGCAGATTGCAATTATGAGTAGAGATTGGTGCAGATTCTGGACACGTAAGATTAGGTTTTTCGAGGTAAAACCATACCACTTGTGAAGGTGTTATGGGATCACCATGGCTTTGAGGAAGCCACCTAGGAGCGGGAGGACGAGATTCGTTCTAGGCATCCCTAGTTGTTCTCTACCTGAGGTATGCTTGATTTCAGGGACGAAATTCTTTTTAGTGGTAGATGTTGTAAGGGCCTGACCCTGATTTGGACGTATGTTACTCGGTTAGGCGGTTCGATTTTCAAACTTAAAGTACTTGTTCTCGGACAGTATTTTAAATTTAGATTCGATCCTCATGGGTTTTCGGCTAACCCTCTTTTTGGTTCAAGTGTTATATTATGACGTGTTATCGTGGGAGATTTCGGAACGAGATCGAACCGAAATTCTTTGTGTTTTACATCCTTTTTCGTGATGGGCATTCAATTGCCACGCGCTCAAGCGTTGGGGAGTCCACTCAAGCGCACTTAGGTCGGTTGGACCTCTAAAAGCTATAGAGTGTTTGGGTTTTTTTGAGAAAAATCCAACTTTTCTCTCTTTTTTCTGTCTAGAACGTGATACCAGAGGCTAGGGCTTAGATTTTTGCAAATATGGAGGCTTGGATTTTTGCGAATCTGGAATAGCCATACGCTTGATCCGGGAGTTGAGGGTTACGTATTCACCGAGCCAGATTTCGATTCTGACAATTTTAGTTAGCTTCATTTTTTCTTTTTCAGCTTTGGATGACCTTACGATGTAAGGAATGACCAACTCTTGAACTTCTCCTATTATATGAAAGGCTAGTTTGGCGCATTTATAGCTGTTATGCTAATTATCATGCTTTTTATGCTAGTTTTGCATGTTTTGGGCCTCTGGACCCGATTTTCTAGGAAATTTTTTATCTTTCCTTGGATGTGGGCATGATAATGAGGGATTTGTCTTTTCATATTTGAATTTATGTTGCTTATGCTTAAATTGTGCTATTTGTGAGATTTAGCAGTTTTGTAGTTTATCGGTCTTAGAAATAACGAAGTGGGAAATAAGTTAGTTTTCCTCTATCAAGATCGAGATTGGAATTTATCTGTGCTATCGGAATTTTACTAGATAGCTCTAGCTAAATTCATCTTCAAACTGGGTGTTTTCCATGTTTTGGGGTTGTTGGGCAAAAACCGATTTTGGAGTAGCTTTTTCTAAAACTGGCTAGCTTTTCTAGTAAATGGTGAGGTTTGGAGTTGAGGGTTCTAAGGTGATACTTTTCGGGCAAGTCCCAGGTGATCGGTAGGATGATTCAATCAAAACTTTTGTTTTAAAATGAAACCCTTTTCATTGACTTAGCTTATGATTCAACATTAGCCGAAATTTTCTTGTAATAACCCGACCCTTCACATGCAACGATATTGTCTGCTTTGGTTAAAGCCCTCACGGTTTTTTCTTGCTAGGTGGTCACCCATCTAAGAATTTCTCCCACCTAAGCACGCTTTACCGTGGGATTCTACCAGGGTCCATGCCACCTGGGAAATGACTTTCATTACTTGTAAGGGTCCATGATTTCATTTTTATAGGCCAGGAACTCCCTCTCCTGTTCCGATGTGGAAAACCAGGATGTCACAATCCTCCCTCCTTAGGGCTGCATGTCCCCGTGCATTAGCCTGCCAGTTCCGTTAGCCTACTAGTCCACTCCCTGGACCTGCCCACATGCCACACAAGACGCTAGAGGCCCACACTCGGAGGTAGGTAGAGTCGACTCTGATGCCATTTGTAAAAACCTGACCCTTCACATGCAACGATATTATCATCATTGGGTAAAGCCCTCACGATTTTTTTTTTCTTCCGAGGGAGTCACCCATCCCAGAATTCATCCCACCCGAGCACCCTTGACCGTGGGATTCTACCAGGGTCCCTACCAACTAGGAAAATGCCTCGTTACTTGTAAGGGCCCATGATTTTATTTTAATAGTCTAGGAACTGTTTCTCCCATTTCGATGTGGGAAACCAGGATGTCACATTTCTGATGTTTATGTTTATACATATAGATAGCGGTAATTATTGTTGTGCTTGTTTGCTGGGACGGCAACCACTGTTGTTATACTTATAAGCATTTATGTCACTATGTGTTCTGCCCGTGAGCCTATGGGCGAGACTGGGAGGGGTTTTCTGTTTTATCCCAGCGAGTCGGTTGTGGCGAGGATAGGAGGGATTGCTACATAAACCATTTTATTTAGAGAATATGATATGAGGTAAATTATTTAGTTTTAA
>JAULLG010564461.1:0-10184 GCA_035668355.1 Sarracenia leucophylla
AAAATAGTTGGTAACACAATGAGATTCTGAATCAAGATCAAATTTTAAATTTTCTCAAAATTTAACTGGTTCATGAAAAATGTTTTAAGGTACTAAAAACCAGTTTAATTAAAATTAGAAATTGAAATGAATGAATCTGTTACAATTGGAACTTAAATAGCTGCATCCACTGGGCATCCCAAAAGAACCTATCTAGCCTACTCATTGTAGGATCTTCTTGAAGGTTGGACCAAGTGAATTTTTGACCCATCATTGGGGTATTGGTCAATCGTGCCTCATGGATCATGGCTCTAAACTCAATCATACCTCTTTGGACTTTATTACAGCCCAGCCTTTCACTAAGGCTGAGGATTTCATTGAAATACCAACCCATGCACCTAGGAAGCTAAGAGGAAGCTTTAAGGTCCATTAGTTCATTCCAAATGACTGCTCACTCAGCTCGATCGTTTGGGGTGTAGACATTACCTATCATGTACTCAATTCCCCTAGCTATAATGCCTCTTAAGAGGATGTAATTATTGTGGGAGATTTCTTATATTAATTAAATGAACTCAGCCTCCCATATGGTTACTATCCCTCCTGCAGCTCCCATGGAATTAAAGGCAATCCATAGGTAATCAACATTGCCCCATACTGCCTCCACTTTTTTTTTTTTTTTTACGTGGACTAACTCCCATTTTGTTTCCTGTAGTCGGAGAAATTGGGCTTTTCTAGTACAATTTTTCAAAAGAAAATCTTGATTTTGAGTTTTTTTACTAAAAGGGAAATAAAATCTAACATGGTTCATTTTGCAAAAAGTTAAAAAGCTAAAAAATTTAATCAAAACACTAATTTCTAAAATATTCTATTGAAATTTCAACCACTCTTAAACTACAATTAACACCTCTTATATTACATCTTATTCATAATGTATTTACTCTCACTATCAACTTTATATAATTGTTAATATCAAATATATATAATGACAAAATTGTTCAGTTTGAACAAAAAGCAAAAAAAAAATGTTTTTACCCAAATAACTAACTTCAAAAGTTTAAAATTAAGTTACTGAGGGAGGTCAGTATTTATAATGTTGACTTGGCATCCAGCTAGATACACAAAATACCTGCTCAGCCAAGGTCTACGAATAATAAGTGGATCAAGTCAGGTCAAGCCCGACCAGAGATACAATGTAAGTTAGTCTAGCTCGACAAGACGAGGACCCCATGCCGAACAACCTATAACATTTCCCAAGCTTAAGGAACCAAGAGTACAACAAGGGTGGGCAGGGCCAGCCCTGAGCATGTTGAACACCCTTGGCCCCGAGGAGAAACCAACTGAGCATGAGAGATGTAGAGAGCTAGTCTCAAGGTTGGGACATTAATGTCATGGACGAACACCCCTATAGAGGGGGTTGGTGTGTCAGGAGCCCATGCCAGGGCATGTTGACTTTACCCAATCTGGGATCTATCGTATGTGGGCATTCTAACATTGCAAAAGACATAAGAATAGTTAGTAGAAAACTATGATTATTATGTGTAGTCACATCAAGGTACAGAAATTCGGAATGGTCAAAAGAAACATGCAAAATTAGCATAAGGCTGTAATTAATGTGTTTCATCACATCAGAGTACATGCATGTTAGAATTATTGGAGAGAGGAGGACCTGATCTTCTTAGGTCGGGTTGGGTCTAGCATTACTTAATGAGTCAAGTTTTTTTTTTCTCTATAAAACGAGGATTAAGTCAAAGGAAAAAAGGTATGCTTTATGTCAAAGAAAAAATGTATACTTTCTTTTACCTAGTGATCGGCACTCAAAAGTGACGATTTAATCCCACTATTTACACTAGGTTAGCCCTAAGATATTATTTAATATTGTGTTTTGTAGTGTTTTTTGTGTTTAGATAGGTTTTGGAAAAGAAATAAAAAACTAAACCAAAACAACAACAAAATAAGAAAACAAACGACACAAGACTGAAATTGAAAGAAAAATCCCAGACCAGAACAAGCCTCCTCCATACGCCGTTCATCTTTCCTTTTGGACCCTTTTGCACACTACCGTCGCAACGCACGTCCATTACCATCAGGATGCTTTTGCCCATTTCCGTCCGGACGGTATCGCCACATCCATCTTGACACTATCGATGACGCACTCCTAATCCGAGAAGGACTCCAACTTTTAGAAATCGATAAATAGATCCCGACCCCCATCGATTTTAACATTTGAACCTAGTGACAAAATGTCCCTCCTTTCTCCCAAATTCAACTTTTGACCCCTCCGAGCCAGCGTTGGAAGGTCAGAGCCTTGACGAGGAGCTGTCGTCAATAGCCGACATCAACTCGAAGATCTTTTCTACCCCGACCATGCGTGGCTAAGGTTTTTTTGTCCACATCGAGTTCTGATGAAGCCTTAGTTTGGTATTTTATGAGTACATTAATTTTATTATTTTATTTTCGCCTTTTTAATTAGATTCGTTATGCAATAATTATATTCCACGACATGTTTTCTCGTTGTAAAGATATTTATTTTTCTAAAATTAATTAATATTCAATTTAATCTTTATGTGATTGTATTAAATGTAGGTTCCATAATTGTACTTTATTTGTTAAGAGAAGATTAAATATGAGATATTCTATGTCATAGATAAGACGAGTCATACTCCGGACGAGCTGTGCTACAATCCTGGATAGGGTATCCCTTATTTAATATTCGGGATTTTAATTGTATAACTTGAGATATTTTATGGTATTGACGAGACGAATTATGCTCCGGATAGTTCGTTCCAATGTCTTATATAAAATATGCTTTGTTTGCATGTAAATCTATTTTTCTTTTTATCCGTACTGGTTATGTCACAGTAGGATTGAATCTAACAAAGGTGAAGCAAAATAAGAAATTAATTGAAACTAAAATACTACACAAATGTGGATTATAACCTGTGGTAGATTTCTTCTCAAACTTAAATTCATTATTTTATCTGTTAGCATAGTTTAGTTTAACTAGAATTAGTTTGATTAAAGTAATTCCTTTTATATAACAAAAATCTAAGATTTCTTTTCTAATTAAATTAAAATGTTTTTGTGATTAAATATTTGGGACTTTATTTTCGTTTGCAAAATATTCCTCGTAGGAATGATCTCGACTTACCGTTAGCTACCAGCTAGTGATAAATCTTGGTATTATCTTGATACGGGATGACGCGCATCAACTTTTGGTGCCATTGCCGAGTAATATTATGGCAAAAATATATTTAAAAAATTTATTTAATCTGAAAAAGTTTAAATTTAATTATTTATTTTTCTTCTTCGTACCTGGTTTTCAGATTTTTGGCTTTTCTATTGAAAAATAGAAAATCGTAAAAAAAAAATCAGATCACCATCTACTGTCCGGACTCTCTGCTTTATCGTCCGGACTTCCTTGACAGGACCCCGTCCGGAATCTGATACCCAAAACTGCCCGTACTCTCATTTTCTCCCGTTCGAATGGCATACCTTCAGTAGGTCCTTCTGCATTCTTTTTCTAGTTTTTACTAGTATATGCTTGGTCACCGCTCCTTGCACAGCGACCTGCTACCTATTGACCCCAAAATTGAGCGCACCAGCAGACACAACCGAGCAACTACGAGAGTATTCCCTTACCATTGATCTCTCGCACCTCTGCACACACCCACAATGGGTGAAGGTCAAAACCCTAACCCCATTGGTAATTGAAAAAATGATCAACTTGATCAAGATAATCTCCAACTCAAGGATTTGATGGAGTACTACATTCCAACAACCTACGAGTCCGCCACCTGCATAGGGCCACCCAATCTTGGGGTTGACAACTATGAAATTAGACCCAACCTATTGCAACTACTGCCATTGTTTCACGGACTCAGTAGTGAGGACCCCTACAAACACATTGATGAATTCTTACAAATATGCTCAACTACAAGGATTCACAATCTTCCTAAATAAGCCAAACAACTAAAGTTGTTCCCATTCTCTCTCCGTGATAAGGCCAAACATTGGCTCATGTCTCTGGAACCCAATACCAAACAACTTGGGCTAAGCTTCAACAAGAATTCCTCTATTAGTTCTTCCCCATTGGTAAGACCATTCAGATCCGTCGAGTCATTACATGTTTAACTCAACTAGAAGGAAAAACAATCCACGAAACTTGGGAAAGACTTCAAGAGGTCATTAGGAGTTGTTCGCACCACCGAGTCCCAAAATGGTAGTTGGTTCAGAACTTCTACAAAGGTCTATTGCCACAGTATTGCCAATACGTCGATGCCTCATGTGGCGGCACATTTATGCTAAACAAAGAGACAGATGTCTGGGTTCACTTGGAAAAGTTAAGCGAAAGCTCACAACACCAAGTGTCGGTCTCTCGCACTGACAGGACGGTGACTCAGAAAACAAGAGAACTTTATATGGTGAACCGAAACATAGATCTTACAAATCAAGTAAAGTCTCTCACGAGAACACTTGATAAGCTGTTGATCAATAGACTACCTGTGGCTTAACCACCGCCACCAACCATACAAGATGTCTATCCCTTGTGTCCTAGCCCTGTACATTTTGTCACCTAATGTCCCTCCCCTGAACAATTCCCCGATTTTGTACAAGGGCAAGTTAACGCTGCTCAAAGATTCTCCCGGCCAGGCAATGACCGTTACTCCAATACTTATAACCCTGGATGGAGAAACCATCCAAACATTGGGTGGAGGAATAAACAACAACCTGTTGGACCACCGTAGACTTAGGCACCTAGGCCCACCTACAATTCTTAACACCAACAGGCCTACCGTCCCCAACAACTAGCACCTGCCCCAACAACTCGAACCCTAAGCTTTGAGGAGACTGTGTTGAAAGTCTTAAAGGACTTGGATATGAAGACTCAACTCTGGAGCTGGAAACACAAGTTGGGCATATAGCCGCAGCGCTTAACCGCTGAGAGGATGGTAAGTTTCCAAGTTAGCCCATTACAAACCGCAAAGGATAGTACATCATAGACAGTAGCCCAAGCAACACTGGTGTATACCACAAGCAAGAGAAGGTTATCATAACTTTACGGAGTGGAAAAGAGCTTGATACCTGGCCGTTACCAAGAAACCCTCTGCCAGTACGAACCCCGACGACAGTTGAGGAGTTTGATGACTCCAAAACTACTCGACCCACACCTGCTCTGGCAGCACCAGCTGCTGCTATTCCACTACCCACAGATGCATTTGAGGAGACACTAATTGCCTCTCCAGTTACCCCTAAAGAACCAAAAGCACTCTTCCCCTCGTTCCTAGAGTCACCATCTCCCGAGCATAAGATGGGACCACCCATGACTGACATACTTGAGTTATTCAAACAAGTCAAAATCAACCTTCCTCTTCTTGACGCTATTCCACTAGTCCCGTCATACGCTAAGTTCTTAACGGACTTATGCACCCAAAAGTGTAAGACGAAGACTAGCATCCCCAAGAAAGTGCTTTTAATCGAACACGTTAGCTATGTCCTCAATTATGACCTGGTCCCAAAGTTGAAAGACCCAGGGATACCAACCATTTCAAGTGTAATCGGCAATCATGTAATCGAAGACGTGCTAGTCAAAGAGTAGACAAGTTTCTCTTTCCTGTTGACTTTATAGTACTAGACACCGAACCCAATACCAATACAAGGAGGCAAACCCCAGTCATTCTTAGATGCCCCTGTTTGGCAACAACTAATACTTACATTAATTGTTGAACTGGGGTAATGGACGTATCATTTGGGAACATAAAGTTAAGGCTTAATGTGCTATATGCCTCCCATCATCCAGCAATGGAAGTCAATTATTTTTTTAATCGACAAAATTAACAAGGCAACACAGCAAGCCCTTCCTTCCATCTTCATAGACGACCCATTGGAATCCTGTTTGGCTTACTTTGGGGAGGACTTCTGATTGGCACTCAAAAGTGACAATTTAGACCCGTTAATTTACACTAAGTTAGTTCTGATATGTTATCTAATATGTGTTTTTGTATCATTTTGTGTTTAAGACATGAATTGGAGGAGTGACACAAAACAGCAACAAAACAACCATTTTTGCGAACAAATATGATGAAACCAAATAAAGATCAACAAGACAACACAAAACGTTCGGACATTGGAAGACAACCGTCCGGACGCCCATGCCAAATGTCCAGACGCTAGCCCACGACCGTCCAGACGCCCATGACGCCAACCGTCCAGACGCTCTTGACAATAGTCCCAACACTAAGACCGATCATCCAGAAGTTACACCACCAACCGTCTCGACGCACCCTACCTTGGAGTCCACGCAAATTCCATCCGAACGCTAGTGCAAAACGTCCGGACGCGCCGAGCCGAGTTGCTAAATCTGATGATACGAAAAAAACTATAAATAGGGCCATATGTTTTTATTCTCATTCATTCAGGAATTCAATCCTTAAATCATCTCTTAGTTATCTCATTCATATATTCTCTCACCCCGACCAAGTCACCTCTGGAAGGTCCGAGCCTTGCCAAGGATCTGCCGATGACGATCGACATCAACTTGACGTTGGGCTTCTGCCCGACCATGAGTGGCTAATTTCCCGCCTCCACCTCGGGTGATGATGAAACCCGAGCTTAGTAATTTAGGAGTAGATTAGTTCTTTATTTTATTTATGCTTTTATAATTATATTATTATGCAATAATTATTTTAATTCCCTTTTTTGGATAACTTCTAATTCATTTAATTACTGTTTCATCTTTCTGTGATTGCATTAAATGAGTGTTGTATAATTGTGCTTATTGTTCGAATATGCAAATTTGAGATAGATTATGCCATGGATAAAACGGGTCGTACTCCGGACGAGTCGTGCTAGAATCTTGGATAGTATATGCCATATTTATGATTCGGGATTTTGAAAATAGAACCTGAGATATTTTATGCTCTAGATAGAATATACCTTATTGAAATTAAAAATCAATTTTTCTTGGATATTCATATCGATCTTGTCATGATAGGATTTAATCTGATTCAAAGTTAGATAAAATAGGAACTATATTGAAACTAAATTGCTAAGTGATAGTAGATTCAAAAGTTGAGGTGGAACTTTTCTCACTAATTAATTAAATTCCTTTTTAATTGTTTATTTACTTTTCCTTGCTAAAAACCATTTTTTTCAAAAATCCAAGATTTACTCATTTTATTTTTAGATTAAATAATTTAGATAAAATACTATTTCTTAACAGAAAAAATAACACTTTTTATCTTGGGATCGACCCTGGACTTACTATTATCTACCCAGTTAGTAGTAGATCTTCGTATAATTTATAAAGTAAACTAGTAACACGTGATTAACGATTAAGCGATGTTAACACCAGTTTTTCGTGCCACTGTCGGGGGATTAGATACCTATTTTTGTTTTGTAATATCTTTGTTTAAATTATTTTATTTGTTTTTAGCCCGAGTTATTTGAAATTTTGAATTTTTGCCCAAAAAATAGAAAATTTTAAATTCTGAAACCCGTATCGTCCGGACGCTATCCTTAGCCGTCTTGACGTTAATTGATATAAACCGTCCGGACGCTCATCTCTTTACGTCTGAACGTTAAAAAAATTTGTTTTGCTATTTCTTGCTTATTTCAGTACTTATATTGTATGCTTGGTCATCGCTCTTTGCATCATGACTTAGCACCTTTTGATCCTGAAATAGAAAGAACCTTTCGAGCAAACCTCCACTCGAACCTTTTCCCCCGATCACTCGCACCTTTTCGCACATCCATCATGGCCGACGGAAATAACCCTCCGTATATTCCGCAGGCCAACCAACAAAATGATCAGGCTAACCAGGCTGATCAACAGCTTAAAGCGCTGATGGAATATTACATTCCGACTGCTTATGAGTATGCAACCTGTCTAGTACCACCCAACACCAGGGTTGGTAATTATGAGATTAAACCTAATCTCTTACAATTAGTACCCATATTTAATGGACTTAACAATGAGGACCCCTATAAACACATATAAAAATTCCTAGAGATCTGCACCACCATAAGACTCAACAACTTTACACATGAAGTTGTTCCCATTTTCCATTCGCGACAAAGCCAAGCATTGGCTTAAGTTCCTTGAACCGATAACGATAACTACATAGGCTAAATTTCTGCAAGAATTATTTCGGAAGTTCTTCCCAATCAGCAAGACAAACAGATTTGTCGAGCTATCACTAGCTTTAGCCAGCAAGAAGGAGAAACTTTCCACAAAACATGGGAGTTGTCCCCATCATCAAGTCCCAAAGTGGTTGCTAGTGTAGAACTTCTACGAAGGTCTGTTGTCTCAACATCATCAATACGTCGACGCTTCATGTGGTTGTGCATTCATGATGAATAACGAGACAAAGGCATAGTCTCACCTTGAAAAATTGAGCGTGAGCTCACAGCATCAAGCCTCAATCTCACGCACAAACATGACTATAACGTAGAGAACTCGAGGACTGTACGAGGTTAATTAGAACGTAGATCTAATAACCCAAGTGAAGTCCCTCACCAAGAAGTTAGACATGCTATTGATCACCGGTCTTCCTGTAGCCCAACCACCACCCTCAAACCACCAAGATATCTATGCACTGTGCGCCACCCCAGCACACTTTTTCACCAAATGTCCGGCAACCGACCAATTTCCCGAATTCGATCAAAGACAAGTCAAAGCTACCCAAGAAATTCCCCAACTAGGTAACAACCCTTACTCTAATACCTATAACCTTGGTTTGAGGAATCACCCAAACTTTTGTTGGCGAAACTAGCAACCTGGCCCACCACAGACATGGGCAACAAGACCCACATTTAACTCTCACAACCAACAGGCCTATCGACCCCCTCCACAGCAAGCATCTATCCCAACTCCAAGAGCCCCAGACTTTGGGGAGACCATGTTAAAAGCCTTAAAAGACTTGGACTCCAAAATACAGCTTTTAAACACCCACACTTAAGCCATAGCCAAGCTAGAGACTCAAGTCTTACAGATGGCTGCAGCTCTTAACTGCCGAGAGGACGGTAAACTGCCGAGTCAGCTAGTAGCCACCACAAGAGGTCAGTACATCATTGATAGCAACCCTAGCAGCAGTGGAGTCTAGCATGAGAATGCGTAGGTTGTTATGACACTACGAAGTGGCCAAGAAAAAGACACCCGACCTCCACCATCTCAACCTCAAACACAGCCATCAACGGACGGGTAGAAGAGTCGTCTGATGACTCTAAAGCTACTCTAACAAGCCAAAGAACATCTACTGGTGCATCACCACCGAAAGATTCATTCAATGAGGCATTAATGGCCCATTCAATCATACTCAAGGAACCAAGGTGCCATTCCCATCACGTCTAGAATCACATGCACCCCAACACAAGAACGAACAACCAATGACTAACGTGTTTGAATTATTCAAACAGGTAAAAATCAACCTACCCCTTCTTGATGCTATCCAACAAGTCTCGTCTTATGTAATGTTTTTAAAAGACCTATGCACTCAAAAATGTAAAACGAGCGTCCCGAAGAAAGTGCTACTAACTGAGCATGTTAGCTCAGTCCTAAGCTATGACTTGGACCCTAAGTTGAAAGAACCAGGGATCCCAACTATCTCATGTGTGATCGGCGATCATCAGATCGACTGGGCACTCTTGGACTTAGGAGCTAGCGTGAACCTACTCCCATACTCCATATACGAACAGTTCAGACTTGGAGAGCTGAAACCAACCCTTGTCACTCTCAAGTTGGCAGATAGGTCAGTTAAAGTTCCCCGAGGTATAATCGAGGATGTACTAGTCAAGATTGAAAAATTCTTATTCCCTGTCGACTTTATAGTACTAGACACCGAACTGGACAACTATATGAGGAGACAAATGCTTGTCATTCTTGGACGCCCCTTTTTTTTCCACAAGCAATGCATGCATTAATTGTCGAACTGGGGTGATGGACGTCTCTTTTGGCAATATGAAGTTACGGCTTAATGTGTTTCATGCCTCCCATCATCCCGCACTGGAAGTCGATTGCTTTGCAATCGACCATGTTAAGGAGGCAACACAATAAGCCCTGCCTCCCATCTTTACTGACGACCGCCTGGAAGCCTATTTGGCTTATTTTGGGAAGACTTCTTAGAGCTTAACCCTACCATATACGAATCCAATGTCGAGCTTAAGACGGAAGATTACATAGACACATCTCCATGGGTGTCTCGATTCGA
>JAULLG010564568.1:0-10183 GCA_035668355.1 Sarracenia leucophylla
AAATAATGCATTCTAAATAAACGTTGAAATTTATCATAAATAATCTTCCGTTAATTATGAAATACACATTTTTTTTTGATCAACAAAGTTCATCAGCCAAGCCAGGCCAAGGGCCAATACAGGCAAATAAGATCAAACAACTGAAAGCAGCAACAGCAACCCCACTGCTAGCAAAAGGCTGCCATCAGGATGGAGCAATTACTCAATTTCAAGAATCTTCAGCTTTTCCTCAATACCTCATTAGTCTAAAGATATAGATCTTCTCTCCAATGGTCCAAAGCTAGACATGACAGCATCCATTGTTCCAAAACTTGAGCTTACCTCATAGCAGCAGAATGCAAACAAATAACCCCAAATAACAGCAGAGTATTCTCGGTTGAATTCTGTTGATTCCTCCTAGTGTTGAAGTTGCAACCACCTGCCCAGCCTTTCATAGCAACGACTAAAAACAAGTACCCATAGCAGCAGCCCTATATGAAATGGATGTAGCCCCATTGTCCCATGTTTTGGATTAGCAACCTTTAGCATAAGGACTTGGAAATAGCCGCATTAGGAACAGTAGCAGTCCAACCAATGAAAAGGACCAGAAAGTAGCCAACGAAGCCCAGATTGTAGTAAAACCCGAGCAAAAGAGGACAAGACCAGTCGCACTATTCATGTCTGCAGCATAAGCCAAGGAGCATAAGGATTTCGTCCAAAGCATAAAAACCGCCACCATCCGGAATGGAACAATTTCTCCAACTCAAGCATCAGCATGTCCCAGTGACTTTCTGCACTTCCTCACCCATTATCCAAACTCTTCCGCAGCTCTCGACCGAAAAGTTTTAACCACAAGTTCTAAGAACCCTTAGCATCTCCAGCAAGTAAAGACAGATCCAGACCCTTATACGGACCTAAGGGGAGTTGCAGCGCTTAAACCAAATCTAATAAAATCTCTAGATCCAGTCCGTCCTATACTGTCAAGAACTGGGAGTACACCCATGACCATAGCCAGCCACCCACAGGTACCACATCAGCAGAGGAGATGGGTCCCACCTGCACACAGCCCACACACGCACCCAAACACACCCACCCGGTCCCTTACACATGCCGTAAGGGGAAGGCATAAACAAAAGGAGAGAAAAATCTATGCACATCCCGCATAGGTAGGAAGGCAGAAAAACAAAGAAAGAAAAGAGAAAAAGAGAAATCGAAAAAAGAAAACTAAGATAAAAAAAGCAGCTGAAAGGGCAGATCACACAAGAAGACCGCACAAAACCAGAAACACACACAAAGACCAGCAAACGAGAGGGCACGCCCCTAACAGCAGAAAAAGCAAAGAGAAAACCCATAAAGAGAACAAGACTGGCAGAAAGAAAACCGGAAGGCAAAGAGAGAAAAAATCAAACAAGAGAACTCCTTAAAAAAGATCCTAGAAGTACCAAACAAGAGAAAGAGCCTAAAGATACCGGGGGGTAAAAAAGAGAGAAAACCCAAGGGAAGAAAACACACACACACCCATGCCTCATACCCCCCACCCAACAAGGCACACCCAGGCACCCACACAACACACACACCCAAGCAAACTCACACCCAGCAAAACACACCCAACACACACACCCGAGATACTGAAACCAGCAGGAGCGAGCCGTCAGACATCAGAGTTAGCGCCATCGAACGCCAAAAGAGAAGGAAAGTGACAAAGGTTGGGGGCGAGACTTAGGGGGAAGACATTGGTCGCTCGGGCTATGCAGTCAGACGACTGGATGGTTGAAAAAACTCTGTCAACTAAATTGGGAAGTTGCATATAAGCCCTGTTCAGAGTCCCAGCGCCCAGACCAGCCGAGGCTTCTATGATCAAACTTTATCTCGTACTCCAAATCAGAACTTATAGGGTCATGAGCACAGCGAGGGTTGGAGGTACAAGAGGCCCAAAGCAAAACCTTGCCACTCCTCATGTTTAGCCCTGCTGTAGCAGCAAACAGCAGACCCACACAGCCCCCAGACTTCAATTTTGAAAACCTGCAATCTCTCTACAAACATTAATCCCACATTCCATCTTCAGCAGCAAACCGGAAGCCTCACCCATCTTCATCAGTGCTTGGTTCAAACAAAACATGGTCCCTCATTTGTTCCAAGGTCGACACACTCCAGAACCTCCAGCCAACACAAATTGTTGCCAAAGATTCCTCCAGATTCAAAGTCCAAACAGGTAAAAGGTTGCAACAGACAGAATATAGCAGATGCAGGAACAGCCACCAATCATAATGATACCACTGCTATGCTGCCCAATATCCCAGAGATCTTCCGAAGCCATCATCTCTACACCCATGACAGTGTCTTACTGCAAGTGGTCAGGCAGATCAATTCATGAGGCCTGGATTTATACTCCTATAGTTACCTCGGGGCGCCTCTGCTTCCACCAAGTGTCTGAGGGGTGGATGAATATCCCCCATCCATTTCTTTGGCTCGATTCTAGACGTCGCCAATCTCGCTAGCCCATGAGCAACCGAGTTTCCATTTCTACGAATATGCGTACAGATTGTGCTGGAGAAAAGGGCAAGTTCAGCCTTTATCGCTTCCGTTATGCTTCCGATAGAAGATCTGTCCACCCCCTCAGAATTGACTGCATTTATGACTGTGAGTGAGTCTCCCTCGACATGGATTTTTTGTATGCCCAGATCCCTTGCAAGTAGCACACCTTTCCATAGCGCCAAACATTCTACTAGATCACTATCTGTGCACTGTTTGATAGGTTCAGCCAATGAGACAAGAACCATACCCCTACTATTCCGAATCACTACCCCAATGCCATCGTGACCCTTAGAATTTTTTGCCCCGTCAAAATTTACCTTATAGTAACCACTATCCGGAGGCTGCCATTTGACATCCATTACTTTGTTATGTGAGCCTTCTTTCACAACCTCATTTGCCTTGCAGAATTCTTGGAGATAAGCTAGTGAACCAGATACGATTTCCAGCGATGATTTCGGTTTTCCCCCGTGAGCCACCAAGTTTCTGTTGTTCCATAAACTCCAAATAATCATGAAAAACAGGTCTCTTGCTTCCCCCACCGCGTGCTTGTTCACCTCCATGAGCCAGAGCAGCACATCCCCTTTACCTTTCGTGTAAGACCAGTCTGGAAGACATTTGGTTTTGCCCCAAACATTTTCTGCTGCGTCACAATCTTTAAAGCAGTGAATGGCCGATTCCGCTTGATCTTTGCATAAGACACACATAGGGTCAACTTTGATATTACGTTTTCGGAGGTTGTCAAAAGTTGGAAGGATGTTCATCCCGATTCTCCATATTAAAATCTTGACTTTGCTGGGGACGTTTGCAGACCAGACAGCCTTCCAAAAAGCTTCTTCCTCATTTTTATCAGATCCTTGTGCGCCATTTGTCATCAGATTCATAGCCACATAATAACCCGATTTTACAGAGTATGAACCATGCTTGGTGTAGTGCCATACCAGCCTGTCAGGGGTCTCTCTTGGGCTAATAGGGATGTTCTTGATTGCTTCCATTTCAAACGGTAGTGCTATTTGTTGAAGAATATTTTCTTTCCACTTTAAACTTTGGCCGTCAATAAGGTCACTGACCATTAGCTCACTTGATTCATGAGAGCTCTTTTGGAGGAGCTTGAAATTTATTGCTTGCGGGATCCAGCTGTCCGCCCATACTTTAATACTCTTCCCGTTTCCAACTCTCCATCTCATCCCCTTCTCCAGAATATATCTTCCATCCATTATGCTCCTCCAAGTATACGAGGGATTCGTGCCCAGAGCAGCCTCCATGAAGGTTGAGTTTGGGAAGTACCTTGCTTTGAGGATTCGGCTAACAAGAGAAGATGGATTGATTGCAATTCGCCAACCTTGTTTAGCTAAAAGTGCTTCATTAAAGAGCTTAAAGTTTCTGAAACCTAGGCCACCCGCCCTCTTGCTACTACACATGCTGTCCCATCTTTTCCAGTGGATCCTTTGGCTCGACGATGTCTCACCCCACCAAAATCTTGCCATAATGCCCATCAGCTCCTCGCACAACATTATTGGAAGCTTGAAAACCGACATTGTATATGTTGGTATGGCCTGGGCCACAGCCTTTATCAGAGTTTCCTTCCCCCCAGCTGAGAGTAGCTTCTCTTTCCATCCTTTAACAACATTCCATACTCTGTCTTTAATCCCTCTAAAAATTTCAGATTTGGATCTACCCACAACCGTTGACACTCCGAGATACTTACCATGCCCCTCAGCAGATGTGACTCCCAGAATTCTTTGTATTTCAGAGATGCGCTCTTGGGAAGTATTTTTGCTGAAAAAGACTGAAGATTTAAACATGTTGATGACCTGGCCGGAGGCAGCTTCATATCTATTCAGAATGTTCTTGACCCTTTCCACTTCCTCAACCTTCGCATTAAGGAATAGAAGACTATCGTCCGCAAAAAGGAGGTGGGAAATGCTTGGACTTTCTCTTGTAATTTTTATGCCATGTATAGCGTTGGTCCTTTCCTCTTGGCGCAGCAGGGCTGTTAAGCCCTCAGTGCATATGAGAAATAAATAGGGGGATAAGGGATCTCCTTGTCTTAAGCCCCTTGAAGGTTGGAATTTTGGTGAAGCGAGTCCATTAACCAAGATGCTATATCTTACCGTCCTGACACATCGCATAACTAGGTCGACCCATGACTCCGCAAAGCCCATCCTTTTCATTACACCTTCCAGGAAAGGCCATTCCACTCTATCATACGCTTTGCTCATGTCTAACTTCAGTGCCAACTGTCCCGTCTTCCCCGTCCGCTTGTTCTTCAGATGATGGAAAAGTTCAAAGGCAATGAGGATGTTGTCTGTAATTAATCTACCAGGGACGAACGCGCTTTGTGTATCCGAAATTATCGTTGGGAGGACACCCTTTAATCTATTGGCTATTGTCTTCGATATGATCTTATATATCACATTGCAAAGCGATATGGGCCTGAAGTCCATAGATTTCCTCGGTTCCGCTACCTTTGGGATTAGAGCAATATATGTGTCGTTGATAGCGTCCAGTGAGCCATTCCCATTCAAAACCTCTAGCGCCGTCTTCGTAACCTCCTCACCCACAATATGCCAAAACTTCTGAAAGAAGAGAGCCGGCTTCCCATCTGGCCCCGGGGCCTTTGTTGGATGCATTTGTGACAAGGCCGTCTTTATTTCCTGGATATCAAAATCCCTTGTAAGCACTTCGTTCATTTGATCCGTCACCCTTGGCTCAATAATGTTGTTCCAGGAGTCATCCATGATTGGGCCGGTTGTACTAAACAAGTCCGAAAAATGAGACATGAGGATACCTTCCACAGCATCTTGATTTGTGTGCCACTCACCATTCGTGTCTTCGAGTCCGGTTATTTGGTTCCTCCTCTTCCTTTGGGATGCTCTTGCATGAAAGAATTTTGTGTTCTTATCCCCCAATTTTAGCCATTCCACCCTCCCCCTTTGTTTCCATAGGATCTCTTCCCTTTCCTGAAGTTCATTCAATTCTGCCATTAACCGACCCTCCTCGGATAAACTGTCCTCAGACGGCCTTCTTGATCTGAGGGACTTGATTCGCTCCATCTTGTTCTTTATGTTTCGTTGGACATTACCAAAGCTCGTTTTATTCCATCTAATTAGGGCTCGGCTTGTGTCAGCAATCCTTTGAAGAGTGCCCCTGCCACTACTCCTTTGATTATCCGATTTCCACGCCCTCGCAATAACATCTTCACATTCACTTTCCCTTAACCACATTTGCTCGAAACGGTAAATCTTTGGTTTATGGCGCCTTGTCTGCATATCCAGCTTCCCTTTGTTATCCACACATATCGGTAAGTGGTCTGAAGTTGTGCAGGCCATTAGCTCCACCACTGCACTTGGACATAAGTTCGTCCATTCCATGTTGATCAATGCCCTGTCGAGCTTTCCTCTTACCAGGTCCACACCTTTCCTTCTATTGCACCAAGTGTAGATGTTCCCGCACGGCCCCAGTTCATGGAGTTTAGAGTCCTCCAAAGCATTCCTAAAACTCTCCATCTGCCAATTTGCCCTCCGTTCAGCTCCAAATTGTTCATTTGCCTCAAGGATTTCGTTGAAGTCCCCAATACACAGCCATGGTATGTGGGCTTGCTCTGATAATCTTTTCATCAGTTGCCATGAGAACTTTCTGTTTGCTGCCACAGGGTTTCCATAGAATTCGGTGACTCTCCATTCCTTTATTTCACCATCTTCCTCTACCAACGCGTCAATGTGACCCTTTGAAAAGCTAGACACAGACACCCTGCATTCCTTCCATAGCAGACCGAGACCACCAGATAAGCCATCTCTATCCACCCAGAAAGCATGTTGCATCCCTAATTTTATTTTCGTGAGGTCCCACAGTCGTCTTGGGAGTTTTGTCTCCATTAGAAACACAATGTTGGGATCTTTTTCTTTGATCATTGACCAAAGTTCTTGAACTGTCCGAGGGTTCCCAAGCCCCCGGCAGTTCCAGCTTAACGTTTTCATAGCATTCGGCGGGGCTGATCGCCAGCCACCGCCGATCGAGACTCATCAGAGTTGGACACCGTAACATCGTACCTTGGGATTTTCAGTCGCTCTTGGGGTTCCTGGCCAATGTCAGCCGAGTCTTCCTCGAGGCTTCTTTTACCCCCAACTGTGACATTGGGAGATTGAATCGCAATTGGAGCACTTCGCGCGAGCTTCTTCCATCTCAAACCCTAGGTTGCTGCTTCCCAATAGCGTTTTTAAGATCCTCATTGATCTCCGAACTCTTCCCCCTGACATCGTTTTCTTCTTCTCTTGACCTAGAGCACGTTTCGGGCATTAACACCCCAACCTGGGTCGTGGATCCTTTATTGGGCTTGTTCACACATTTGGCCTCAAGCCCAGCGGACTTAATTTCTTTCAGAAAACCCGGCCCAAACGTGCTGTAGCATCCTTCCGTGGTGAGCCCTAGCGGATTTATCTCATTTCCCTTTTCAGCACCCGTAATCTCTTCAATCCTTGTGATCTCTGTTTCCATAAAATCATTTGTTCTGATCTCATCACCCCCTAGGATTGGGCTTGATCCCGTAAGTTTCGCAATTGTTTGTAAGCCCCAGTCAACTTCCCGGTGGCTGGATTCGCCGGATTGTTCGTCGGAGTCAACATTCTCAGACTTTCTTCTCACGCCCTGGTTGTTAGTCTCTTCCGTTTCTGGCCTTTCTTCATCCTTCTGATTGTTGCGTTTTTTTTGAAAATTCACTCCAGTGAAACGCATCCAAGGTCCGTATTGTGGGTTGTTTGGGGATCCACCTCCTCCGTTGCTAAACTTCTCCTCACAATCTTTGTCACCATGGCCGAGACAACCACAGAAGTAACAAAATAGGGGTAGCTTCTCATATCTGAGGCTAACCCATACCGGTTCATCCTGACCAAGATTTATCTTCAAACCTCGCCTTAAGGGTTTTGTGACGTCGAATCTTATTTTAATGCGCATATTCAGCTCCCATGCTATTCCGTCCTCTTCGCACTCTATGTCCTCCATCGTTCCGCATTGGTCTCCTATCAACTTCCCGACTTGTTTAGTCATGCATGCCAAAGGCAGGTCATATACCCTTACCCAAAATGCAGCGTGGCGAGGATTAATATCAACGGCCCTTAGACTACTGTCTAGATCTTCTAACAGCACAAGATTATTGTCAAAACTCCATGGTCCATTCCTTAACACTCTCTGTTTATCCCCCTCCTGCTTAAAGATGAATAGAAAGTGATTTTCTTTGATGGGCTTACACTTAAAGCCTTTGGATGTCCTCCATACCCTTGCAAGCGTGGTTCTCATCGCTTCCATATTGACCGATCTTCTGGTGAGAACTCTCCCGACCAGGCACCACAGACCAGTGCTTATGCAAGTGTGCTCTGGATTGACTGTAACTACTCTTTCTTCCTCTTCTGTTAGCCTCAATTTTTGCATTAGCTTTTCTGTCTCCTCATCCATAGTTGACAACAGATTGCTTCAAGCCTCCTTAACTGGGAAAAACCTGTACAAAGACAGGAAGGAACTTCTCCTATGGAGGGAGAAAAATACTCCTACGAGAGGAGACCCGATATTTCTTCACAAACTATGTATAGTTAATAAACTAAATATAGTGAATAAACTAACTAAACTAAATATAGTAAATAAACTAACTAACTAAATATAGTAAAAAAACTAACTACACTAAATGTGTAAATGTAGTAAGTTTACTATATATAGTAATATAGTAAATATAAAAGGTAAATATAATTATAAATATTAGTAAATATTAGTAAATAAATTAGTTAGTATAAAAGTTTACTAGATATATTAGTTAGTATTATTTAAAATAATAAATATAAAAAGTTAACTAAATATAGTAGTAAAAAATATACGTTTGTTATAGGTCCAATAAATAATTTAGCAAATAAATATAAATATATAGCTATGAAAATTCACAATAAATTAAATAAAGTACAATAAACAGTACAAAAAAGATTGCAAACCGAACAAAGGATATCGATCCTTAATCATGATCTTTATCGGGTTGATATTTGATCTCGATCGGGATTTTGACCTTCTACTCGATTCGTCGAATGTAGTAAACGCGTAGCAGAAAATCAGTACTGTAGACAGTAGATCGAGAAAATTAGAGAGAATTGAAAGAGATTTTGAGAGTTGAGAGCATGAGAGAGATAGAATTGTAGTAAAATGTGTTTGAGGGAGGAAGGGAGGGGGTATTTATAGGAATTTTTATTTTTTTCGAATTTTTTTTTTAAAAAATTTAATTCGTGCAGGTCGGGTTCGGGTCCAGCGGCTAGTTATTCTGAACCGCACGATCAAATTTTGAATGGTTAGGATGGGAAAAATAGCCGTTGGCCTCGGGTTGGGCCTGAGCCCGAAAATTCAAAAAAATCCCAATGGGCAGAAAACTAGCCGTTGGGCGGGCTTCGGGCTTCCCTCGGGTCGGGTCTCAGGTCGGTACTCGGGCCGGGTTTTGGGTCGGGTTCGAGTCGGAGATGCTAGGCCCGGCCCAACCCAGACAAATCTCGGGCTCGGGCCGGGTCAACATCGGGGCGGGTCGGGTCAAACAGTAACGGGCTCGGGCCGGTCACTGGGCCACCCGTCGGGTCGGTCGGATTTGCCATCCCTAAGTGTACATGGAACGCAACTCAAGAACTATCACCTAACTTGATAAATTTTTTAAAATTTCCTATTAGATGAAATAGTGATCAGATATTCTTTTAATCAGAACTTCGAGGATAATTCGGTGGTTATTAGATATTCCCAAAATTCAGTTCCTACACGGATAGTAATGTATGTATATATTTACATAGTCCAACTAAGCATTAGTTATTATTATTATAAAAAAATCCATGCAATTTTATGGTTCACTAGAACGTTGATATGAGTATAGAACTTATGAACTTAAAACACGAAAAACACAGCAAGTTTGGAAAAGTTCAACAATTGTGTGTGATACCATCAGTCATGATCCATTTTCACAAATGACGTCCGTTACTCACCAGTGAATCAAGACTCACCCAAGGTCAGCTTATTTAACTCACCCAAGGTCAGCTTATTTGATTAGTTTAGGGATTTTTTTTAAAAAAATACCAATTAGAAAAAGATTTTTAAAGAAAAAGGTTTAGCAAAAGCATTTTACTATTCGTGTTATAATATACATTTATGATAAGTATTTCTTAATCAGACCCACAATCCATGCCGTATAAAAAATTTACATCATATTGAAAGGAAGATGGTATAACCGATCGTTTAGTCGTTAATCACAGATTACCCGTTTGTTTTATAAATTATACCAAGATCCACTATCAACTAGGTAGATACCAGTAAGTCATGAGTCGATCCACGAGGAAAAGAGCTATTTTTAATATCAAGAAATAATATTTTGTTTAAACTATTTAATCTAAAAAGAAAAGAGTAAATCTTGGATTTTGGGTAAAATTGGTTTTTAGCAATAAAAAGTAAATAAACAATTTTAAGAATGAATTAATTAATTAATGAGAAGGGTTCCTGTTGGGTTCGACAGTATAGTAAATGTGGACTGATTTGAATATTTAAAGTTAATGTACTTGAGTGAGGAAGGTGTTAGGGTTGTATACTTGAAAGCCATGCTTTTGAGTATTTTACTGCCCGAGATCCCGGATATATTAATTGAGAATAAATATTGAGAGGATATGTA
>JAULLG010564675.1:0-10182 GCA_035668355.1 Sarracenia leucophylla
GAGGAATTGAAACCATAATCGAGTACTAGTACACAAAGGGCTCAAGAAATTCACAGATGTACAGTTATGAATCGCAGACTGCAAAGGACAAGGATCTTAATGAAATTGTTCATGATGGGCTTAAATCATCTTGACAGGATTCCTTTTGTGGCTAAAATCTATGCTCATCCAAGACACAACAAGGAAATGAAACCCCATAAAGTTGAGGGGTTTAACTTTCTACTAACTAACTTGGTTGTAGAGGAGATATAAGTTTAATTTGTTATTTCTTAGTAATTAATCCAATTGGATAAGGTTATGTTTGACGAAAAACCTATGCAAATTTCAGTTCAAAGAATAAATGTTATAGAAAATAAATTATATATAATTACCCAAAAAAAATTATATATACGCAGAGGTTTTATAGTATCAATATGATATCCAAAGGGGCAGTGTGAGAGTATTAGGAGAAAGTTCGTTCCATGCACCTCATATGGCGCTTTGATTTCGGGGACGAAATCTTTTAAGTGGAGGATGTTATGACATCCTTGTCCGATTTAATTTTATTTTAATTTGAGAGAATTAGTTGATTTTAAAGAAAATGAGTTTTTTTGATATAAAAAGTTTAAAATTAATCTAAATATGATCTAAATTGAAGGGTCAGGATTACCGGGACCCACTCTAGAACTTCTATTTTAATCCAAATCCGAGTCGATTTTTAGATTTAAAGGCTAAACAACCACTGACCTAGAGCTTGCTATTCCCTCTTCCAATGTCGGATTTTAGACTCCTCTATCTCAATTTTATGCTTATGTGTTGCTGATTTCATGGAATTTATATGTTAAAATTGGAAATTTTGAAACATTTCGTACTTTGATTTCTTCTCTCTAGGCTCGGAGAACAAAGGAGCGGTTGGAGGGTTTTGGTGTTTGGTGGAACTCTAAGAGAGATTAAGTTCCAAAACTTGAAAGTAAGCCCAAATCTCACCTCTAATGTGTTACATTTCTCATCCTTACCGAGAGAACTTCATTTTTCTATAAGACAACTTGGTTGTATAGGGTTTCAGAGGGTTTGGGTTTAATTTTGGGATTCATCTCACCAAAGGTAGGAATTTCACTGTTCTAATTCATCCTTATGTGTCTATATGTTCAAATCTTGGTCGAAATTCATGTTTGTGGTTGAATTGAGTAAATCCCTAAAGATATTAAGAACATGTCTATGAATCATTGAAATTGATTTGGTCTAAAGTGGAAGAGAACTTATAATTAATTCTTATATTTGGGAAAAATGGAATTTCGGAGTTTTGGAGTAAAATCATCTAATTGGGAATTGAGAACCAAGTAAAAGGTTCATAAAAAGAATGAAGCTTGTTTGTAGAACATTAGATATATGCATATGTGTATTTGAATGTGTATAGTTTATGGAAATTAAACAAATTAATTGTGAACATGTTGAATCCTTAGAGTTGTTGAGGACAATTGTATCATAAGTTCAAATTGCGGAATCTAAAATGAAAAGTAAATCAATGAGATGTGATTGACACTACATTTCAGACAAGAACGGAACCTTGGACTGATATTGGAAATTTAATCATTAACATTGGAATGCCCTATGTTAAAGAAATTGGGTCAATGAATGTGATACTTTAAATTTATGTTGAATTTGATAATGGATATGAGTTGTTTGTGTATGAAATTTGGGAAGTTCTTATGATAATAAGAATGAATGTGGAATTTTCAACTTATGTGGAAAGTAATGGGAATTGGTAAATGAAAAAGAATGAAAATATGCATGTGTTGTGTGAGTGGACTTATGAATTGTATGGAAATGATGGCACGAAGCCTATGGCTGAAGAAAAATAAAAATGTGATTTTTTTTTGAAATGCGATGAATTTGTATTGAAATATGACTATAAGTATATAAGCAAAATTGTGTAAACATAAGTTATGATGTTCGTTATAGATAAAGAATGATGAATGTGGAAATTAAACCAATGTGACTTGATGTTGTGATATAAATTAAATCTTAAACAGTGAAATGTAATTAGGAACATGAATATGGAATTATGAGAACTGATGGCATGGAGCCTATAACTGACAAATGGAAATATTATTATGAAATATGATGGCATGGAACCAATATCGATAAAATAGAAATATAATACATTGGGGTTTCGGTCCTTCGATGAAAGTCCGTAAAGATATTTTTGGCATGGAGTCATTATGATACATTGGGACTGCGGTCCTTAGATGAAAGTCTGTAAAGAAATTGTCGACATGGAGCCAATACACAAGATCTCAATATACATTAGGGTTGCGGTCCTTCGGCGAAAGTCCGTGAATGAAGATATAATTGGGACTACGGTCCTTCGGTTAAAGTTCATAAAGGAAGAGATAATGTAATTAAAAGAAAAAATAAGTAAGACTAATGGATATATATATACTAGGTAATTAACTGTGACATAAAAGAAAAAAAGAATTACATGATTACAGGGGCATACCCCAAGCCTTACATAACAATCACAAACCCAAAACATAAAGCCAAACAAGCGGCTTAAGAAAAAGTCCCTATTCAACCAAAAAAAAAAAAAAAAAAAACAGCAACAATTGATTAACCTTTCAAAACATGACCTAACATTCTGAAGCCTTCTACCGCTTGGTTGAGCAGAGTGGCTTGAGTTTTTGGGCTAAGAACAGGGACTGAGTACCAGGCTTGATCTGTAGGGCTGAACACCATAGTTGAGCAGCGAGGCTAGGCAGCGGATTGATCAGAGGTTGAGCGGAGGTGCTGAGCAGCGGGCTTAGCTAAGCAACGTGGCTGAGAAGTAGGCTGAGCTACAATTAAGCCGTGGGACTGAGTAATACTCTTCACGGAAGTGGTCTTAATTCCTACCTCAATCTTCTCATGTCTTTTTACCTTATTCACATTCTTTCTCTTAATAACTCTGACCCATATGAATTACAATCAAACTTAACAATTCCTCTATTCTCATATACTGCTTCTACCTTAGCATTATTCACTTTTCAATAGGTAGTCTCATGAACAAAAGAATTGCATCGGAAACACACTTGAGGCAATCCTTGATACTCAATTGGAACTTCAATTGTTTTCCCTTCACACCTCACAGAGACTGAGTGAATCAATGATTTTGTTGCATCCACTTCAATACAAATCCTAGCAAAGGATATACGCTGTTTTGTTTCAGTTGCCTTACCAAGAAATAAAGGAGTTTCAATGGCGCTCGCTGTAACGCCCCAAACCCAACGTACTAGAAAATACTAACATACAAACCTAAAGCCTAAAAAGAATAAGCCGAAACCAAAAGAAAGCTAAGCTTTATGAAAAACATCCAGTTTTCTTCCAAGCAATAATCGTGCAAAAGCTAAGCAAAGTGAACCATTTTAGTATAAAAGAGTGGCATAAGTTGAGCTCAAAATAAGTACCAAATGTTGGCAAACATAGCTTAAAACTTTACAAAATAAAACAGTTTTTGCATACCTGAAAATAGGGGGTTCACTCGAGCGAAGCTCCTTTCGCTCGAGCAGTGTCAGTCAGAAAAGGTCATTTTGCACAGAAACTGCGACATACTTTTTACCTCCAAAATCACTTTTTGGGGGCATAAAACAGCAAGAAACATGATAAACTAAGAGGAGAAGGCAAGTATAAATGTTTACAAGTTGAAACCTCAAATTAAAACTTGAAAACCATTTTTTCCCAAAAACCAAAAACCCTTAATTAGCATGCTTTTTCGGCGAATTTTTTGGATAGCCAAATGGCCCCCAATTTTCCCATCCGGCACATCGACCTCACTGCAAACAATAGATGTGCAAGGGAAAAATACTAAACCAGAAATCTGAGGCTTAAAGGCTCGGAATCACAAAGCCTGAACATAGGAGATGCATATGTGGAAACTTAGAATATACAAGTTTTACAAAAACATTCTAAGTATTCAAACATGTTTTATCAATGTACAAAAGTCTCAAAAAAAATTACATACATGTAAAAAGGTCCTCCAAGGTATCTTGGTGCACCCGCAGCTCAGTCCGCGATACCTTTACCTAAATCACATTCGTGTTCTCAGAGACAACGTGAGCCCACGACTCATAGGAAACAAGCTACGCAAGAACTAAACATACTTTATGAGGATGACATGCGATATACACATACATTTGGTTTGATGAAAATACAAGCAATAACATAAACATCTGTAATTATATCACTACCAAAAGTAAGAAAAAAACAGTATAGTTTTCTAGTTAAGTGGAACCATCCACGTGCAATGGGACATGAAATAAGTATAACTCACACCTATCGTCTCACCAGGCTACCCCAAAGCAGCTACACCAACATCCCTGAACCTCCACACCTAGCCATCCACGATGGAAAAAAGGGACCTCTAGATCACCAATCACAAGCACCAAGATCATGTGGTCACCAATAACAGGCACTAAGACCATAAGATAGCCAATCACAAGCATCAAATCCAATCCGTACTCCATACCAAACCCCACAACATCAACACCCCTCTCATCATAAACTCCCACAACGATACTACTATAACATGTAATGTAGTGGGGTAACAACCAGCAGTAATACAACTGAACTGCATCAGAAGCTAAGATGCTTCACAATAACCAAGCATATATGGAAATCGTAACTGTTGCAACAACCACAAGTGTATAATCAAAATCATGGTGCTACCATAACTATCAATGACACAATGTATCCAAAGATATTATATTAACAACTATCAGTGATAAACAGAAACCATCGATGTATATATATACAATAAGCATAATTACAGCGATAACAAGAATAAAGGCTTAGTCCGTAACTATACTGTATTCAAATGAGCTGTAATACAAGTAACTCCTAATGTAAGCATGAATTATGAGAGTTGATTCAAAACATAAGTTTGGAATGTTGCCAAATTCGCGTTGAACCATAAGTTTGTCCAAGTCTAGTTTGATGTAAAGAGATATGATTCAACGCCCAATTTAGCTAAGTTTCCATCCACCAAAAAAAATTTTAAGATCCCAAAAAGTCCCAATTTGAACCCTAAGGCCCTTTCCTCACTGATTTCACTAAAAACTAACCAGTTTTTAGGAAAAACCACTCGAAAGCCCGTTTTCCTCAAAAACCTTATTCATGCCTAAAACTCATCCCAAGCAGTTTGTACATGATTGTTGGTACAACCATCCATTTTACGAATCAAAAACACCGGCAAGAAACAATCTCAGTATATATATAGGAAAAGAAAACACTTTTTGAAAATCAACTTTTTAAGCCCGTTAAAAGCCAATATCTGCGAATTTCGCGGTGTACATGTTTTGAGCAATAAGCATACTAATCAAAAGTTGAAAAGATATGATTGTTCATGTCATGATAACTATCAATAATAACTAAAAATTTTCCAAAATCCCCATGCCTTGGGTCCCGCAATATACTATATAAGCGAGAAAAAAACACGAATTCTAGCATTTTTATCACAAATACTAGAAATTAACCTTACACATAATATGAAAAATTCAAGAGTTGATTGATTCCTACCTCCGAAGACGGTCCAAGAAGGAAAATACCAAAACCACGGAGGTCTGAAACGGAAAAAACAGAAATCAGTCTGGTGAACGTGTAGTCCTCGTCTTTCTGATCAAGCATATGGTGTCGGAATCCAAGCCAAAGCCTTAAGAATCACCAAAACCCAAGTCCTAGATACTTCAACCATGTTCTAGAGAGAATGGAGAGCAAAAAGACTTAATAAATTTATCTTAAAAATCAAACAACTCGTAGCTTATAACAAGATGGATAAAGGGGACCGCTCAAGCGGTCTCTAGGTCGCTCCCGCTCGAGCGACCATCAGCTGGGGTTAAGGCTCGAAAAATGATGCAAAGCAATTCGAGTTTTGGTCCAAACACCACGAAACTTTCCCGGATAACACATAAAAACCTAACTCTCAAAAACATGAAAGGGTTAAACCGAGAACCCACGAGGAACGAATCTAAATTTAAAATACCGTCAACGAACAAGTACTTTAAGTTTGGAAATCGAACCTTCAAATCGAATATAGAACGTATGCAAATGTATAAACGTATAAATGAGGGTCACACCCTCACACTCGCAATATGACTAAGGCATTTATCATTCCAAAACTTAAGGGGAAAATCAATAAATTTAACCCAAACAGGGATCTTAGAAAAAACATCCTTAGTTAATCTAAGCCGTTTATGCCATCTATGCAGAATTAAAAGCTTATCCAAATGCCACAGCCCATTCTCTAGAATATTGTTCATAGCCTTTGTGGAATTAAACATAAAGAAGAAAAAACCAATGTTGTTTCCATAAACCTCCAGAAGTCCCTCGTTTCTCCACAGCGTCATGGCCATAGCTCTAACTAATCCAAACGCTTGGTTCGCATCAAGAAAATAGCTAACAAAGCAAGTACTCCATGCATGTTCATCAATTAGATTTTCTTCAATGTCAATAACATTAGGGTCTTTAGGTGCAAAGTATTACATGGAACCTAAGACACTCTGGTGAATGAGACATGGGCCTCCAGATTTTGGCCTGAAATTACCATTGATGCTACAATATTTGCCCATGTTTTGAAAGTATTTGGCATCCCCACCATAACTTGCTCTTAGCCTGCTGTAATACCCTCAATATTTGCATCAGAACCTGGTTGTGACATTTTCACGAACACCTGGTGCGCTAGATCAATGACTTCTTACTTGCCGCATCCACAGTTCTTATAGCTCCTAGACCTCCGGTATTTTGTTGGGAGACACCCTTCAAACCATATTTCCCACCAAATCGAGTCTTCCTATCAACATATATTTTCACTCCAAATCTATTCATACCCTCATAAGCCACTACTTTAGTAGCTGCGCAATCATGCTTTAAACATGAGTTTGTTTCAGGCTTTTCACTGAATACCTGGTAGACCCAGTTGGACTTCCCCCCTTTCTACTGTTTGAATTTCCATGTTAGCCCAAATAGACATCCCTTTTAAATTAACCTCCATAGAGCACTTCCCAACAAAATCAGTTTGGAATTGGAGCTTTTTACCTTATCAACATCCATAGGCGAGACATATTCCTTATTATGGCATTCCTTTGTTTTGTTTTCTTGCTCGGAGTTACTAACTTTTCCTCTGATAATTATCCCTATGTAGATGAACCTACATCTCCATCACTTGATTCGTCCTCCTCTACTTCCTCATCACCTTCATCGTCTCCATGAGCATCAGGTTCACCCTTAATGAAAGAATTTCCCTTATTTTCCTCCAATTTACCCTCGACTTCCTTTGTATTAGCCATTTCATTCATTATCTGATCTCCTGCAATAGACAAAGTCAGGCTTCCAGAGCTGGGCTTCAGCTCCTTAGAAAGTTCTTTGATCTTGATAGGAGTGAGTTCTTTCATCCGATGAATGCAAGCCTCAAGATTCGTCATCCTTGCCAAGTCAAAAGGGGCTCCCTTAGCTTGCTTTTCCTCTGCTTCCAGATCCTTCACCAAAGACAAAACAACTTGCTTACACTGACGATCGAAAGGCTGGTCTTTAATCATCATTAGGAGCTTGATGCGCACCTCCACAGTGTTAGGGTTGTATACTTAAAAGACATACTTTTGAGTAATTTTATTATCCCGGATATATTAAATGAGAACATATATTGAGAGGATATGTATACTAAGATTCGTATTTATTCATATGATGTATGTATGCATTTATCCATATATCGTGTCCAGTATTTGACTCGTTGCATGAAGCGGGGAAGACCGAGTCAAAGGTTCTGACACATATACAAGGGGCTCATGACCGTAGTGGACCCGGACTGTCCATTGGTACAGTTGTAGCACATCGTTATATTAGCTGGTCTTGGCTAGGTCGATATGATCGAATCCCAGTCTTGGGATTTGAGTTTCGAGCTCGATGTGTTACTGCACTTGGAGTGCATCGAGTGGGATCAATAGGATGATCAATTCTATACTGACTATATGAATTGATCTACATCCTATATTATCAGTGATTGTACGGTCTCTTAATCCTGATGTGATTGATAGAATCATGTTCGGATAGTGACCAGTACTTTGAGTCACCAATGGTTGAGATTTCTATGGCGATATCAATATGATCGGTGGGTTAGGTACTGGCATTATTCATCCAATAGTTGATAATCATCTGACGGACACCACGTCTGATATAATACTTGTTGAGGAGTTCCTCCTCGTGTGCGTGCTTATAAGTTCGGTTATGCCAAACCTGTGCAGTGGATCTTTCGATGCAGCATATTGATAAGTTAAACGGTACGGTTACGAGGATAAGTTTATTTTCAAATCAGGTTGTCAATAACCTAATTTGATTATCGAGAATTTATATCTTAAATGTGGGGAGATGGCAGTGCAACTGGTAATTGGAAACTCGAGACATAATTCGAGTTTAGGGCCGGGAGTTCAGTCAGGTCCTTTAATGGAATAAGTCCGGGATCGTACGAGAATGGACTAACTTGGGGCTTGAGTTAGGGATATCCGGTATTCTCGTACGATTAGCCCGAGTCCTATACTTCTTCATGATCCCTCACGTAGCCCATTTATATGCACATGTTTTACGGTTGGCTTTAGGTTTCATTTAATTTAATTGGAACGTCGGTTTTTCATCAGGGACGTTCGAGGTATTAAATTAAATGTGTAGGGGTATTTTTGGCAAAGTGGTGTGATTTGTAGTTCCTTAAGTGAACCGACCCTTATGGATACGAGAGTATTTCATTTTTGTCAAGTGTATTTATTATATACATTATGGGTATTTTTGTGATATGAAAATATTACAAGAATTAGAAACAAAAATAATTTTCTCTCTCCCATATGGTGGCCGGCCCTAGGTAGGGATTAGGGGTGCATATTTTATGCTATATTATATTGGAGATATATGTAAGTTTCTAAAAGATATACATAGGATAAGAAATACATCTATTTTAGGAGATTCTCCCCTAGTATCTCCTTGGCCGACCCTAACTGAGGGGTGTTTTTAATATTATATTTTAATTTATATTACATATATTGGAAGGAGGAAAATATATATATTTTTTTCAAAAATATACGGGTGCAATATATATGAAAATATAGGGAATTAAAAACATAACAACCCTAGCCTCCACACCAAGGATTACCGCCGCCCCTCTCCTTCCTCCCTCTCTCGTTCTTCAAGTTTCAGTGAGGTTTTGTGTGTTTTGAAGCCAAAGGAATTCATCTCAGATCAGTGACCATACATCGGAGGTGGAAACATGCGCGGATCATACGTGTGAAGGTCCCGGGGGTGGTCTCAACGTGACGTGGAATCTTTGGTTGTGATTTTCGACAATCACACGCAGGTATAACTTCTGTCCTGATCGATTAGCATGTTAGATTTCATGAAAAACGGATTGTGACTCGACTTTTTATCAAAAACGCTTCCGTGTCGATCTTTCCCCAACAATGGTATCAGAGCCAAGGTTCGTTTTTCATGAATAGGAACTGTGCTAATCATTATTTTGCAGGTTTTAAGTCTTTATGGTCCGGGGTTTGCATGTATGATTGTTTTTCATTACGTTTCTTTTACCGGAAGTGCCTCGACGGAATTTAAATCGGGGTTAGAATCATGTTTAATTTGATTAAAAAATTAAATTTTTTTTTAATCAAAAAATTAAAAATATGTTTAATTTTTTAATATAAAAAAAAGATAAAACCCTCGATTTTAAAATATTAAGTGGGAGAAGAATTTATTCAGAGATAAATCCTACGGTCTCCATCATACGTCCGTTAGAGATGTAATTTTAACTCACGTGTCAGCATGACCGGTCTTTAAGCGAAAGGGTTAAAATTATGGTATCTCTGGAACGGATCTCTATCAAGGGTTAATTTGAAATGTAGTGCAAAGTAGGACTCGTACACACCAGGTCCAAGACTTTGACACGAGATTTTCAAATTAAGTGAGATGGTTATACACTTAACTTATGGACAAAAATATCCTCCCCGCGTAGTCACTGTTTTTGTTTGTAGGGACCAAAGTTGTTGGGTGTTTAATCACTTAGAATATATTAGGAAAAAAGATCATATTAGTTCTTGGTTCGTTAACTAGTTAGATATCCACACTGCGTGGCCTGATTAGTTGATGTGACTCTTGACGGATTGTTTTTGTTGTGATATTTTTCTAAGAGGGATTAATAGACTG
>JAULLG010564783.1:0-15405 GCA_035668355.1 Sarracenia leucophylla
ATTCCGATTTTAGTTTTTGCGAATCTTACTGCGATTGAGTTTTTGATCTTGCGATTTCAGTTTTTGTTTTTGATCTTACTATTTGAGTTTTTGCGATTAAGTTTTTTGATTTTAGAAGAGATGACGAGATTTGGAGATGACGGCTATGGAAGAAGAGAGATAGAGAGGAAGAACGTATCAAACGAGAAGTTTTGTGAAACGCAGTGGAAATGTCACTTGGACGAGATGTTTCAAGGGTAAATGTGTAATCTTGTAATCTCCGGTTTAATTAAAAGGACCTAATCCATTATTTTAGTTTTCGGAAGGTTTTTTACATATTTAGTTATTAACAAAGGGCTAAAACCCAATTGCCTATAAAATATATATATACATATATATATATATATATATATATATTTGATAAACTGGAAAAAAGAATTAAAACAAGTATTTTTTTTACTAAAAGATATTTATCACCTTCGATTTAGGTAAACACAGTGAGAAATATTATATTTTTATGCCTTAAAAAAATTCATGTATGAAAATGAATTATCCAAATTCTTGACATTAAATTATAAAATATCAATTTTAATTAAAATAGGTCGGGTCCTCACATATATATATAATTTCAGATTTTTTTTTATTATCATTAGCAATCATTTTTTTAACCTTTAAATACACAATCAAACGATAAATAAATATCTTTACATTCAACAAATTTTAAAAATAATAAATAAGAACGTAAAAATCCACTTTTTGCATCGGTGCTCTTCCCATCGTAAATATTCACTTTTTAGGTCGGGGTTTTTGCATCGATAATCTTCCTGTCGTAAGAACCCATTTTTTGCGTCGGGTCTTTTTGCGTCGGCACTCTTCCGGTCGCAAAAACCAACTTTTTGCGTCGGTGCTCTTCCTGTTGCCAATATCCAATTTTTGCGTTAGGTCGTTTTGCAATGACCTCTTCCCGTCACAAAAATCCACTTTTTGCGTCGGATCTTTTTGCGAAAGTCTCTTCTCGTCGCAAAAGTCCATTTTTTGCGTTGGATATTTTTGCACAACCTCTTCCCGTCGTAAAAACCCACTTTTTACGTCGAAGTTTTTTTCCGTCCCAAAAAACCAATTTTTCGATCGCATTGTAGCCGACACAAAAAAATCTGTGACAAAAAACTGTTTTTTAGTAATGTTAATGATAAATCATGTTAATAAACTTGATATAGGACGACACGTACCAGTTTTTGACGCCGTTACAGGGGAATATATTGGAAAATTTTTTTAAAAAATAATTATTTAATCTTAAAAGTTTATTTTAATTATTTTTAAGTTTTCTTTTTCTTCCCTGATTTTTAAATTTTTACATAATTTGTTGAAAAACAGAAAATCGTAAAAAAATCAGAAACCCGTTCTTTGTCCGAACGTTGACTTTTCCCATCCGGACGTAACAGTTTGACACCGACCGGACGCTACTTTCCTTCCGTCCAAATGGTCCACAACCTGAGGCCTTCTTCTGCTTTAATTTTTGGGTCTCAATAGTGTATGTTTGGTCGCCGCTCACTACAGAGCGACTTAGTTCATCTCGAAATTGAACGCACTAGTAGACTCAATCGAGTTATCGCGAGAGCAACCCCTTTTCCCCGATTTCTTGCACCCACTCACACACCAACAATGGATGAAGATCTGAACGGTAACCCCGTCGGTAATCGAAAAAATGATCCGGCAAACCAGGCTGAATAGGAACTCAAGGCCCTGATGTAATACTATTGTAACACCCCGATTTTTTTCTTTTTCTTTTTTTTTCCTTTACTAAAAAAATTATTAAATTAATGCAAATGAAAATTCAATCCAGGAACTTTTAAAATTAAGCTCTTATTTATCCAGAAAACTTACTTCTAAAATCAGGCTAAACACTTTTTTGTCATAATTAAAATTTTGTAATTCCAATCTGGATATACCACAGTACCTTTGGATCCCCGTGCTTCACATGCATGCATTACATGAATGTCAATGTTGTAGCAGCCAACTATAGAAGCTTTAACAAAATATTCATGCCATGTGACTAAAATTCTTCAGCTCCCTTTCTCTTTAATACCTGAAAAATGTTTAATAAACGGACTGAGCCCAGAGTATGAAAATAACTAATACTACTTCAAATACATGATTCATGAAAGAGATTATGTAAATGTAAAGTAGTATGTAATTATGAGAGCAAGTTGGTTTAAAACAGGATAAAACATTATTTTTCTTTAACTTCATTTGCATAATCAAGATTTTGTTTTGAGAAATCTTCCATTTAATTCATTGTGAGTCACTCCTTCAAATCATATTTAATCACACAGTCATAATTAACATTTACACAACCACATTCAGATTCACACAACCACGTGCAAATCCACATATCCCTTATCATTTTTATACCATCTCATTATCCTTTTTAATTCTTTAAAATTATTAATCTTCCTTTACGGACTGGTTATCAAGGGACTGCAGCCCAAATTTTATTAATCTTCTTTTATGGGCTCATTACACCGAGAGACCATAGCCCCAATTTATCTAATCTTCTTTTATGGGCTCATTACACCGAGGGACCATTGCCCCAATTTTATTTTGTTTAATCATTTGTCTATATTAATTTTAGGTGCAGATTTCCATGTTTTTAACATATCACATAACAATAATTCAACGTCAGATTCACATTGTCAAGGGCCCAATTCAAATGTTAAACAATTAATCACAGAAACAGTCTTTCAATTTCACATAGTTCGCACATACACTTTCAATCATTCAGTTTAAATAGTAAGGCAACTATCAACAATAACGAATTCCACACTCATGTCACATACTGATCAATAATTCATGGGATCCCATTATGTTTTCTGTTAATTTCACATTTCCATTGGTTGACCCATTTTAAACATTATTTATCGATACTTTCAAATTCGATACGAGTTTAACATCCTTCACTCTTTACTATCACACTTGAGGATTCAATTTAATTTAGCGAATGTAATTTCACATTTAAAACTTTTTTTTATCAGCTCATAATCTTTATTAAATAGTTCCCAATCTTCTTATATTTAATAGTCTCCCATTCTAAGTCAAATTATCAACTTAATCCCTTCAAATGCTTACAACTAAATTTTGAATGTTAACCCAAAGTCTGAGATTGTCCAGTATTTCAAAATTGACGATTCCATGTCATTGATTCATAATATTCAATCAAGTAATAACTTATTTACCCACTTTTCTATCTTACACCTCTCCCATGTTTATTTAAATTTTCAAGTTATCATTCGCTTAATCGGGAATTGGCCAAGTCTAGCATTTATCCAACATTCTTTCCAAGACTCGATTTTTATTATATTGGTAATTCATTGAACCTTGTAATCTCCTTGTGTTCTCATATCCTACAAACCACAATTTATCTTTATGACTTTTATTTCCACAAAACAAATTTACCATAATTATCCAATTCTCAATTCAATTCCTCAAATTCTAAGATTTTCAACTCAACCACTTGCTAGTTATTGCCAATATCGAAAAATCAATTTCCCAAATATTCTATGACTTAATCTCACACCATAGAAGTTAATTTATCCAATAGAAATGGTGCGAATGAGCATCAAACTTAAACCAATACTCAAAATTCCTAAATTGACAAATGATCAACAACCAGAGGGCAACCAGCAAAATGAGTCATTATTGATTAAAACAAAATTTCTAGCAAGTATTCAATAATTTAAATTGGTTAGTTATTCTTACTTCAATTGAACCCGAATTAAAATCTTGACCAAAATGATGGTCAGTACCGAAATTAGTCATTTATAACTTCCATTTTCCAATTTACCACAATCTATTACTCAATTTGTTCCCAAGCGTAATTAACTCTAAAGCATAAATCTCTTTATCTAATTTTCTTAGCATCACCGAACTCTACAAGGGACTAACATCATCAATTTCTGAACAGGGTCTCGGCAAAAAATCAAATTCATCCTTGTTCCAAAACTCAACTCAATTTCGGACAACCTCTATGACCTTTGTACAATGAATTTATTTATTTGTGATCAAATCATCAAATGTGTAAGCACATTAAATTGATTTTAACGTAAACAGGAGAGAACAAGGAAAACGGGGCCTCCAAAAATCAGATTTTGTCGATCAACTAATTTGATAATTTCTCACTTAATTCATCACCAATTTTCTTCAATCTCCAATTAATTTCATAATTCTCATCCTAAAAAGAACATTATTAAAAGAATTTTCCTCAATTTTGCATTCTTAGATGTGAATTTGGATAGTTTGTCATAACAGATCAATGCGGCTTAATCTGAAAGCGATCACGAAACATTGATTTTAACGAAAACTTTGAACATATAGTCACATATTAAAGAGGGCAAGATAACCTTTAATCTCTGAGTATGGGTTAAAGTGGCTCGTATCATGTAGTGGGTCTATAAACTTTATCGAGGATCTATGTCAAGTAATCAAATCTACATGAATAGTGTGTTTTCATGTGTGAATGTGTGGGTGTGTGGAAGTGTGGTTATGGAGAATGATCAAGAATGGAAGTGTGGTTGTGGATAAATTGGTCATGCAACTTTTGATACCAATGGTGGAAAGTGATGATTTTTCTGTTACAACCTTACTTTTGTAAATGTTTGCATAATTTTCCTCTCATATCAATCATCCATTCATTTATTGTCATGTATCCTACAAGCCACGACTCAAGTTTTTTTTTTATAACAATGTGCAAGTGATAGCAGAAAAGCAGTGATGGATTGACATGGATGCATGTTTCTTCCAATCTTCGAATTGATTCGAGAGTCTTTTTGAGTTATAGCGTCATTACACTCTTTCGGTTTCAGTTTTGAGATGAATGTAACTAACTTTAAGCATGTTGCTTGGCTTCTTTGCGAAGGATTACTGTGAGGCCTTAAGGCCAGATTCATATTGTGCATGTCTCGTAGGGAACTGGGAATATTTGGGTGACATATCACGGGTAGTATCATGTTGTTTTTCCTTTAATACTATATATGTCAAACTAGGAAAACTTGTTTATTTGAGGAAATATTTGTTTCTTTTTTGGAAACACATCTCAATTGGAAAATGTTCGACGTACTTTTCTAAGATTGATTTAAGGTCGGGTTACTACTGAGTGAGGATGAGGGTAGAGGACATCATGAAGATAGCTTCTCTTACATGTTACAGACATTATGAGTTTGTAGTCATGCCATTTGGATTGACCAACGCGTCGGCTACCTTCATAGACCTAATGAATCGTATCTTCCACTAGTACTTAGATTAGTTTGTGGTGGTATTCGTGGATGATATTCTCATCTATTTGCTGTCAGAGGAAGCACGTGAGGAGCACCTATGCATTTCTTTGCAACTATTTAGGGAGCACAACTTGTATGTAAAGTATGATAAGTTTAAGTTTTGGCTTTTTGAAGTCAATTTTTTGGGGCATGTTGTACCGGGCAATGGAGTAGCGGTGAATCCTTCTAAGATTGATGCAGTGATGACTTAGGAACAACCGACCATATTTAAAATCAGGTGCTTCTTGGGCTAGGTAGGTTACTATCACAAATTCATGTGCGACTTTTCTCAACTTGCGGCACCGATGACTCACCTTACTCTTAAGGGTGTCAAGTTCATCTGGGATGATGGTTATGAAACAGTTTTTTAGGAGTTGAAGAGGAGGTTAACTAGTGCACCTGTTTTGGTCATTTTGTAGTAAGGAATGTGGTATGTTGTTTACTGTGATGCCTCTCATGAAGGTTTGGGTAGTGTGTTGAAGCTACAAGGCAACGTGGTTTCATACGGGTTTCGACAGTTAAAAGACCCATGAGAAGAATTACCTTACTCATAATTTAGAGCTCATGGAAATTATGTTTGCACTGAAGGCTTGGAGGCATTACTTATATGGGGAACGTTTGGAGGTGTTTTCTCTGACAACAAGAGCTTAAAATACCTCTTTTCACAGATGGATTTGAATATGAGGTAGAGAATGTGGATGGAATTCATACAAGATTATGATTTCAACCTCTAGTATCATTTGGGTAAGGCCAATATAGTGGTCGATGCCCTTAGTAAGAAGTCATTGAGTTCTCTTATGCATATTGCCATACGAGAGTGGAGGATGATGAAGGAGATCAGTGAGTTTGACCTGCAATTACTCGAGTTCGAGGACAACGTAACGTTGTTTGTCACCGTTTCTCAGTCTACTCTTGCAATGTAGGTGATTGATGCTTAGATGGTGGATGTAAAGTATGTTATGTACTGAGAGCAGTTGGTGAGTGGTGATGGTGCCACTGAGTGGACCATGCATGAGGATGGAAGTTGTGTGGTTTGTGGGAAGGATATTTGCACTCGACGCTTATTGTGACAATGTGCTTTGATAGTTTCAATATTCATGCTTGGCAATGCATCCTGTTAGCACTAAAATGCATCATGATCTTCGTAGACAGTTTTGGTGCCGAGGGGTGAAGAAACACTTTGTAGTGTTCATGTCATGGTGTCTTACCTACCAACAAGTAAAGGTGAAACATCATAGACCAGCGGGGTTGCTCCAGCCCCTACTAGTATCCGAGTGGAAGTGGGAGCACATGACTATAGATTTCTTGACTGGATTGCTAAGGTCATCTCGAGGGCACGACACAGTCAGGGTTGTGGTGGACAGGTTGACTAAATTACACATTTTCTACCGATTTTCCTGGCATACTCTATGGATAGGTTTGGTCACTTGTGCCTTTGTGAGATTGTTCATTTACACAGAATACCCTTATCTAATGTGTTAGACTGGGACTCATGATTTGCTTCACGTTTCTAGAGAGGTTTACAGGCGGCCTTGGGGACTGATCTTGTAATGACCTGACCCAATTTATTCAGGAATATAAAATTTTTAATTAGAACATTAATTCGTTTTTGGATTGTAAATTAAAGGGGGGTAAAATTTCAAAATTTTATTTCCAATAATAATGATGAATTTATGCTTAGGAATAAATGATAACAAAATAAAATTATAATAAATGAGAATGATTCAACCAATTGCCAAACAGTGCACAATGGGAGAATAGGGTATTCTCAAACTTTCCAGAAAGTTCAAGTCTCGTTTGGTTTATTCTCATAGCTTCGGATGTGTTTGAAAACAAAGTAAGAGAGGATGAAGCTTGGGGGAGAAATCAAAAGGAAAGGGAGAAAAGAGAACATCGAGAGTGAAGCAAACGAAGAGACGATCGGCACAGCACATCTCCGCCTTCATCTTCAGTATCAGAGTGGCGCAGGGGAAGCGTGGTGGGCCCATAACCCACAGGTCCCAGGATCGAAACCTGGCTCTGATACCATGATGACGACGGAGATACGTTGTGTCGATCGTCGCTTCGTTTGCTTCACTCTCGATGTTTTCTTTTCTCCCTTTCCTTTTGATTTCTCCCCCAAGCTTCATCCTCTCTTGCTTTGTTCTAAAAAACAACCGAAGCTGTGAGAATAAACCAAACGAGCCTTGAACTTTCTAGAAAGTTTGAGAATCCCCTATTCTCCCACTGTGCACTGTTTGGCAATTGGTTAAATCATACTCATTTATTATAATTTTATTTTGTTACTATTTATTCCTAAGCATAAATTCATCATTATTATTGGAAATAAAATTTTGAAATTTTAAGAAAAAAAAATGGAGTATGTTTACATGATAACAATTGGGTGTTAATTTGGTGTCCGAATTTCCGATAATAATATGGTTTAATGTTTTATTGATCTCAAACCTCGAATAAGTTGATATTTGTTGTTGATAGCGTCAGAATCTGGCGTGGTCCGCTCCAAGCTCCGAAGGACCTGAGGAACACGAACACACCGTTAGAAAGGGGGCTGAAGGGGTCTCCGACGTGCCCTCTCCGACGGTCAAGTCAGATAATGGGGTTGGAGAAGGAGAAAGGAGATGACGATGCAGCGATTAGGGTAAAAACAGATTGCGTACCTTAAGCTTTGTTTTCTAGAGCTTATATAGGTTGTGTGGAGAGGATTTTCTCGTACCTTCTCCTCTCACATGGATGGTTAGAGATATAACTGCATTTTGGGGGGAAATCCAAGGTTGGCGCCAATTTTCTGATGAGGAGAACCTTCCGTTGTAACGGCCCACGTGGGCTCCCTTCAGGTGTATGCGAACTACGCCTTTTAGGTCGGGTCACACGCCTCGCTCCAGGCTTTAAGGATGAGTCCTGGAAGCCGGGTTCGATGGCGCAAGCCTCGGTATTTCGATTAGACCAGGGAATGCCTAGACCGGGACGATTCATGCTTGGTAGGTGTTGGAGATCGGCCTTCTCGCCGCTTGACCCTACTGACATGGCCAAGTGATTTCGGCCTGGGTCAGTTTTTGGGACGGCCTGCTATCCGTCGTGTTGGTCACCCGGTTGGGCCGGACTTTACTCTGTTGGGCTCAGATCTCGTTGCTCGGTGGGTTTGTATTTGGGCCGGGCTCATGGTTCTTATACCCCCACATCAGTAGTCCCCTATTCTTAATAGTGCCGAGCTGAAGGCTGGGGATTATTAAGAATACTTGGCCGTTGTTTCGCTGCTGGGCCTTCTTCTGGGCCTCCTGTTAGGCTGCGTAATATATTCCCATTGGTTTGGGATTCATAAGATTGGGCCTCCTATTGGGCCTTATAATATACTCCCATTGGCTTGCGCTTCATAAGATTGGGCCTCCTGTTAGGCCTTGCAAAATACTCCCACATCAGAAGTCCCCTGTTCTCGGTAGGGTCAGGTTGAAGATTAGGTACTGTCGAGAATATCAATTTGCTTTTGTTATTTTTATAATGTCGGTCAGGTCGGAGAAATACAAATATCCCATATAGTTGTAATCCTCTGTTCTTACAGGATATTCACAAAATACCCCGCAGGGAGGTCGAATAATATGTCGACAAGAAGTCCCATGCCCTTGGAAAGGTCTTCAGAATATCGCCCGTAGGGAGGTCGGATATACCCCGTAGAGTCTTCATAGTAGATCGGTTGGTCGATTATTGGCTTTGGTGGAGTGTGTCGGAGCCCATGTGATAGATTTTCGTCTAGTCGTGAACCTTTGTTTGTTGATGACTACGTTTGTGGTATGCTCACTCTTGGCTGACATTAATCGTGTGGAGTGTATCTTGCCGATCAACTCTTGTTGATTACGCTCATAGCAGAAGTGTGGTGGACCCATAAGGTCGGCTGGTCGTCCAGCTCGGTCAGTCGGTTGATCGGCTGATCATCAAGCTCGGTATTAGGTTTGAGAACCATGTGTAGGCCCGTGACCCGATTGAGTATAGCTTGGGTGGAAAAGTAGTGGAAGCTTGCTCGGTCGAGGGACTGGCCGGCCTGATAGGGCCGGTAAGAGAGCGATAGGTCAGATTCCTTGGTGAGTCGGGCATATCCCAGTTATATGTTCTTGCTGATAAATTGTCGAGATTACTAATCGGCCTCTGTTGTATCTAGGAGGCCGGTCCAGCCAGGAGAATAGAGATATTCCCATGCCCGTGCAATCCCCTATTCTCGATGGGGTCTCCATAACGAGCTCCGTAAGGTCCGATTGTAGTCGGTAGGGTCTTCACGATAGGTCGATCAATAGTTCCCACGGGGGTCTCCATAAGATTCCCCGGAGGGTCTGGCGAATAACTTGCCCCAGAGGGTCAGAGTTATAATGAGCCCATGAGGGTCTGAATAATAATAAGCCCCGAAGCCTAAATTAGTATCTGATGGAGAATAATCTTGTTCAACGGTTACCTTACGAATATATATTTGGCTTCATCGACCGACGCATGGCATGGTCGGCGGACACTTGGTCGTCGGAGATGAAGACTCTCTGGAGATGAACTAAGGTCCGTCGGATCGGTTTTGGGGATATGAACCCCTCGCGTGAAAATAGAAGCTGACATGAGAAGATATTTATCAAATGCTCCCTGTTATCATTACCCGTTATCATGTAACTTGGCGTTGAAGATACGTCATCGTCGAACTGGAGTACGCCGATCAGAAAGTATGGTCAATCAGACAGGTCGTCATAACTGCTTGGTTGAAATTGCTCGGACATGGATGGTCCTCTGGGCAATTAAATCGGCTTAAGTCTTTGGTTGGCTAGGTAGCTCTAGATGAGCAATACAGAGCGATGATCGGTCTGTTTGGTGAGTGTAGCCTTCATACATGATTCTTAGCTCGGCCCATAAGAAGGCCGTGAGCCCGGTATGCCGTCCATAATCTCGTGCAGATCGGGGGGTCTTCATGGGTCGGACCTGTTGAGAGTATAACTTTCATCTTTTAAATATGATAGTGATATAGATGTGTCTTTCTTGGATCCCAATCTGGGTGATTATCCTAATTCAGCTTAGAGTGGCGGAGGTTACCACCACATCAGTAGTCCCCTATTCTTGATAGCGATTAGTCGAAGACTGGTGGCTATCGAGAATATCAAGGCAACACGTGCCTGGGTAGGAGATAGGAATAGCATCTTGCTCTTTGTGTTGAGAAGGAGTTTTCTTCTTGCAGATAATGTACCTCCCGCACATAAGCATAGTGGCTTCGTATAGATCTAAGTATAAGATCTTATCTTAGAATTGGCCAGACTGAACCTGATATCAGGTTTCGGCCGTAAACTCTGGAGAATCCTCTTGTGCGGTGAAACATCTGATGTAGAACTATCGCATATCCTATAGGGTATTCGTGTTTTGCCCTGTTGGGTCTGAAAAATCATAAGCCCCGAAGGGTCTGGAGAATACCATGCCCCGTAGGGTTTCTATCGTCGAGCTATTGGGACCGTAGTCCGGGGCACGGTAGGAGCTATGCTCTCTCCCTTGCCCGAAAGCACAATAGGTTTGGAGATCTTCACTTCCGAGCTATTAGGATCGTAGTCTGGGGCACGGTAGGAGCTATGCTATATCCCCTACCCGTAGGCACAATAGGATTGACGATCTTCACATCCGAGCTATTGGGACCGTAGTCTGGGTTATTGGAGATCTTATCTCTTACCCTACCCGTAGGAACAATAGGTTTGGCGATCTTCACTTTCGAGCTATTGGGACCGTAGTCTGGGGCACGGTAGGAGCTACGCTGTCTCCCCTACCCGTAGGCACAATAGGTCGATCTTTCTTTTCAAGCTATTGGGACTGTAGTCCGGGGAACGATAGGAGTTACACTCTCTCCCCTGCCTAAAGGAACAATAGGTTTGGCAATCTACACTTCCGAGCTATTGGGACCGTAGTCCGAGGCACGGTAGGAGCTACGCACTCTCCCCTGCCCGTAGGCACAAAGATCGGTCCTCCTCATCGAGCTATTGGGACCGTGGTTCGGGGCATGGTAGGATCTATGCTCTCTCCCCATCCCGTAGGCATAATAGGTCGATCTTCATCGTCGAGCTATTGGGACCGTAGTCTGGGGCACGGTAGGAGCTATGCTCTCTCCCCTGCCCGTAGGAACAATAGGTCGGTCTTCGTGGCCTGTTATTCCTTTTTAGGAAAGAAGAGGGGATGCCTTTTAGACTTGGCATTGAATCTTCTGCAACATTACCGAGGTTGATGGAGGAGGAAGGCCTACACACGTGGCCATCCGAATCGTGACCATCCAAATCGTACCCGAATAGATGTAGAAATATCCCTATACCATATAGTAGGACCGATCGGTCATATATCCTACATATTCGTACCAGTAGTCCCCTATTCTCAAGGGGGTCTGGTCGAAGGTCAGGAGCTGTCGTGAATATCGATGTAGATGTTTTCGCTTTGGAGTCCCCACTAGATTTGATAATGATATCGATCTCCATGTGTAACATTGATTTAGTGAATCGTTGTTTGGTTTGGTGGCATAGGCCGATCTGATGGTCAGTGTTTCCCTTTGATAGCTTGTCGAACGCCCTTGGGGCAGCCGATTCCGGTCGGTCATTTGATTCGGCGAGTCATCCCGACTGATTATTCCGGTCTGTAGGTCGTCCGGACTGAAAAACTCCGTCTAGGTCATCTCGGAAAGTGCCGGAATCTTGGCAGTCTTGTGGCGCAAAGTGGTGGAGTCCAAAGCTCGCTGGGCTCCATCTGTAGTGTACGGAGCACACTCACGTGTTTTGCTTTCTGATCCTACAACCGGCTCCAGAGATCTGTTATCATCTTCCTCCTGAGTTTAGGAACTTCAATTCATGCTATGGCTTCTGAAAATTCCTATGAGTAGCTTGGGAGGGGATAGAACCCTAGCCACCCATGACGGTACCGAGTCGGTGCGCGCCTGCCGCGTTATGGTCGACGGCGGGATGGCCAGTTTGTGGCGGAACTCACTGGGGGGTGGTTGTTCAGCTCTCGCCCTGCCCGTTCCCCGTCGGGTGGGGAATTTCACCATTTGATGACGGGTGGAGAAGATCGCCTGAAACTGGTTGAGGGCATCTCTTCCCATAATGCCGTTGAACAGCGAGGGGGTGCTTAGGACCAAATAAGTTATCGTCGCTATGGATGTTTCCACCTCGTCCCCGATGCTAGTGGGCAATCGGATAGATCCCAGGGGAGGACCCCGCTCCTCGGCAAGCCCCACGAGGGGAAATCTCACGGGTTGAGTTGGCCTCAGTTGATGCGCATTAGATCAAAGGCCTGGATAAAAACTATATTGCTGGAGTTTCCCGAATCGAAGAGGATCCTCCGAACGACGTAGTCATCGATGCGAAGCGCAATAGTTAGGGGGTCGCCGGGAGAGCGTTGAGTGAGGGGGCGATCTTGTTCTGTGACTACAATGACGGGGTCCTCACGAGGTTGGGGAGCAGGTTCTTCCATAGCTCGTTTGCCAGTCTTCTGCGGGCGGTTGGACTTGGCCATGGAGATGGCGCAGTCCACTCAGCGATTCGATGCTACCAATAAATTTATAAAACAAAGTTCCCACAGATGGCACTAATTGATAGCGTCAGAATCCGCCGTGGTCCGCTCAAAGCTCCAATGGACCTGAGGAACATGAACAAAGCGTTAGAAAGGGGACCGGGAGGATCTCCGGCGTGCCCTCTCCGACGGTCAAATCAGATAATGGAGTTGGAGAAGAAAGAGAAGAATGACGATGCGGTGATTAGGGTCAAATCGATTACGTACCTTAAGCTTCGTTTTTCGGAGCTTATATAGGTTGTGTGGAGAGGATTTTCACGTGCCTTCTCCTCTCATGTGGATGGTTAGAGATATAACTGCATTTTTGGGGGAAATCCAGGGTTGGCGCCAATTTTCTGATGAGGAGAACCTTCCGTTGTAACAGCCCATGTGGGCTCCCTTAAGGTGTATGCTAACTACGCCTTTTAGGTCGGGTCACACGCCTCGCTCCAGGCTTTAAGGATGAGTCCTGGGGGTTGGGTTCGATGGCGCAAGCCTCGGTATTTTGATTAGACCTGGGAATGCCTACACCGGGACGATTCATGCTTGGTAGGTGTTGGAGATCGGTCTTCTCGCCGCTTAACACTACCGACTTGGCCCAGTGATTTCGACCTGCATAGGCTTTCGGGACGGCCTGCTATCTGTCGTGTTGATCGCCCGGTTGGGCCGGACTTTACTCTGTTGGGCTCAGATCTCGTTACTCAGTGGGTTTGTATTTAGGCCGGGCTCATGGTTGTTGTACCCCCACATCAGTAGTCCCCTATTCTTAATAGAGCCGAGCTAAAGGCTGGGGATTATTAAGAATACTTGGATGTTTTTTCGCTGCTGGGCCTTGCTCTGGGCCTCCTGTTAGGCTACATAATATATTCCAATTGGTTTGGGCTTCATAAGATTGGGCCTCCTGTTGGGACTTGTAATATACTCTCATTGGCTTGGGCTTCATAAGATTGGGCCTCCTGTTGGGCCTTGTAATATACTGCCACATCAGAAGTCCCCTATTCTCGGTAGGATCGGGTCGAAGATCGGGCACTGCAGAGAATATTAATTTTCTCTTGTTGTTTTTATAAGTTCAGTCTGGTCGGAGAAATAGAAATATCCCATATAGCTATAATCCCCTATTCTTACGGGATCTTCACAAAATACCCCGCAGGGAGGTCGAATAATATGTTGACAAGAAGTCCCCTGCCCTTGGCAGCGTCTTCAGAATATCCCCCGTACGGAGGTTGGATATACCCCGTAGAGTCTCCATAGTAGATCGGTCGGTCGATTATAGGCTTTGGTGGAGTGTGTCGGAGTCCATGTGATAGATTTTCCTCTGGCCGTGCACCTTTGGTTGTTGATGACTACATTTGTGGTCTGGTCGTTCTAGGCTGACATTGATTGTGTCGAGTATATCTTGCTAATCACCTCTTGTTGATTGCGCTCCTAGTGGAAGTGTGGTGGACCCATAAAGTCGGCTGGTCATCCAGCTCGGTTAGTCGGTAGCTCGGCTGATCATCCAGCTCGGTATTTGGTTTGAGAACTAAGTATAGGACCCCGATTGAGTATAGCTCGAGCGAAAAAGTGGTGGAAGCTTGCTCAGTCGAGGGAGTGGCCGGCCTGATTGGGCCGGTAAGAGAGCTGTAGGTCGGATTCCTTGACGGGTCTGGCTTGTCCAGCTGCATGTTCTGACTGGTAACTTGTCAGGAATACCAGTCGGCCTCCGTCATCTCTGCAAGGCCGGTCTAGTCAGGAGAATAGAAATATTCCCATGTCCATGCAGTCCCCCATTCTCGACGGGATCTTCCAAACGTGTTCCATAAGGTCGGGATGTACCTCGTAGGGCCCTCATAATAAGCCGGTCGGTTTGTCAGCTTTGGTGAAGTATGTGATTCCATATAATAAATTTCCCTCTGCCCGTGCACCTTTGGTTGTGGGTGGGCATCCCTATGGCCTGGTTGCTCTTGGCTGATGCTGATCGTGCCGATCATACCTTATTGGTTATATTGTGGCAAATTGCTCGTTTGGTTGCTTGGCGACTTGACTGGTTATCCAACTCATAACGTCAGTTGGTTGCCCGCTGGTCATCCAGCTCAGAATGAGGTTTGATACCGTCAAGTGTGGGCCCGTAGCCCTGCTGAGCTCAGGTCGGGAGGGAAGGTTGCGGAAGTTTACTCGGCTGATGGGATGGCCGACCGGGTCGGGCCGGTAAAGGAGTTGTAGATCAGCTTCCTTGGCGAGTACGGCTCGTCCTGGTTGTATACCTTAGTTGTTGGGCTGTCTTGGAGGCTCCCTTTGATCATATATTAGTTGTAATCCCTTCTTTTACTATCAGTAGTCCCCAATTCCTTATGGTGTTTGGCTGAAGGCCGAAGAGGATGAAGGACAACATATTCAACTCGTTGGATTCGGGTCTGTTACCCTTTCTTGGTCGGTAGGCCCTGATGTGAATATCTAGTTTTCCACGTGGAACGGTGCTTCTGGATGCACGATGATCAAGAGTCCCCTAGTGTCAGCGGCATATGGCTGGGCATGATCTTTTGAAGCTCGAGGCTGAATAAGTACGACTCGGGTGGTCGATAGGATGTCCCCCATAGGGTTCTTC
>JAULLG010564784.1:0-10181 GCA_035668355.1 Sarracenia leucophylla
CACATGAGTCAGGGCTCGTAGAAAATATGATAACCTAAAACATATGCACAATATGTATGGTGATTATGTAACAATTAACATTAAACAAATAATTTAAGTAAAACTAGTCTTTCATACCAAAAACTTGTATGCATAACCGTTCTTTGAAAATATATATTATTTTCTTACTTTCCTTACCACAATCAACGAAGTGTTTACTACCTAAGTAGTAACCACGTGCAATCCACTTGGCTTTTGCGAAGCCATTCCCAATGTATGGTCCGCAACCAAAGGAGTGGGTCCCCTTCTTTTGACCTCCTTGAAATCATGCCCAATTCACAAGCCACGGTTGTACGTATGGGCTTTCAAGGATCCATCACAACTCGTCCCAACTTACGATCCATCACCGAAGGCGTTGGTCCCCCTTATTGACTTCCACGGAGTCATACCTAACGTATAGTCCACAACCAAAGTAGTGGGTACCCTTATCCGACTTCTACGAAGTCATGCCCAACGTATGGTCCACGACCAAATGAGCGGATCCCCTTATCCGACTCCCACAAAGTCATGGCTAACGTATGGTCCGTGACCAAATGAATGAGTCCCCCTATTGTGGCTTCCATGAAGCCACCACATCCATAATCACGCTCAACAATTCTAACATGATAAATACAATGCAAATAATATATTTATTGCATAATTCAGCCCAAAATCAAGATAAGCTTAGGCTTACGTATCACATAGCACATTTACCGCTAACAATCCATCTCATGATATAAGTATATTAATGTCAATATAGGATCACATATAACTTAATTACATCTAATTAGGTCCAATTTCATAAGGGTAGGGTCAATTGACCATTTCCTCTAAATCTACCTCCTCAAATTCAAACCCTAGATTTTTATGTGATTTTCTTTCTCATACAATAGTAGCTAAATTAGCAAGATAACATCATCTCTAATATGCTATGATAGAAAGATTACATAACCAATCACATATATAATTACAAAGAGTTAATGTATTTTTGGATTTATTGAAAAAACTTACCGAAATCCAACCAAAACTCAAATAAACCATCCATAACATACAAAATCTTAAAGATTAGCATATATCCTACCTCAAGGATGAAGAAATGAGGCAATATCAGTCCCCTCACTATCCTACAACCTCAAAAATCACCTAAAATAAAAAAGGTTTAGGTGAATATACGAAATACATCAAGTATAGCTTAAATCTCAAGATAAAAGCTAAGAAATCTTACCAAACGGAGCCTAAGAATCAGTCTCGAGCCTCCCTTAATCGCCCTAGCATTGTCCCACAGACTCCTCTGGTGTGTATAATGATTTTAGAGTTAGAAAATACAACAAAACACGACATAACGTAGCTTAAATAGCTATCTACCTGAGCCCACCACTCAAGCGGCCTGAGGCTCACTTTTTCAGACCCCTACTGGAAGCCCAGCTTGAAATTTGTTAAAATCGAGGTCCATCTCCAATGTGAATGACCTAAAACATAACCCGACACCCTAGAATAATATTCTTGAGGTCCTTGGACCATCATGATCGAATTTTAATTTATTTAAAAAAATTAACCGATTTTACGAAAATCTTTAAAGAATTAATTTTAAAACTCAGTTTAATTTAAAATTCGAAATTAAAACGGTTCGTACCATAACAACTTCCCTCACTTGGGAGATTTTGTCCCTGAAATCAACATACCTCCAGATGAAAACAAATCTGGATATCTCTCTCGAACATAGGACTCTTGCTCTCATGTCACCTCGTCCTCGCCATGGTGCTGCCACAGCACCTTAACATAAGATAGGTCTTATCTCGCAAAACCTGCTCTCTACTGTCAAGGATCTGTATAGGTCTCTCCTCATATATAACGTCATCATCAACCCTCAAATCCGACCAGTCAAGGACGTGCGATGGGTCCAGCTCATACTTCCGTAATATGGAAATATGAAAGACATCATGAACAAATGGTAACTGTGGTGGCAATCCCAAGCGATAAGCCACAACCCCGATCATCTTCTCAATAGGAAAAGGCCCAATGTAACGCGACGACAGCTTTTCGCTCTTACCAAACTTCATGATCCCTTTTTGAGGAGAAACTCGAAGGAAGACATGATCTCTCATGCTAAACTCCAATGGTCTACATCTCCTATTCGCATAACTCTTTTGGCGACTCTGAGCCACAATCAAGCGCTACCGGATAGTCACGATCTTCTCCGTGGTCTCTTTAACCAAGTCTAGTCCTGAAAGTACTGACTCACCAACATATGGCCAATAGATAGGTCATCTTTAAGGCCTGCCCTATAATACCCCAAATAGAGCCATCTGTATACTAGACTAATAGCTGTTATTGTAGGCAAACTCCACTAATGGCAGATGATCCTTCCAAGAACCCCAAAAATCGAGTACACATACCCTCAGCATGTCTCCGGAATCTGAATGGTGTGGTGGGACTGACCATCTATCTGGGGGTGGAATGCTGTACTCAACAGGAGATCAGTCCCCATCGCCTCCTGCAATGCTCTCCAGAAACGCGAAGTGAATCGCGGATCTCGGTCTGACACTATAGATATGGGCACTCCATGTATGCGAGCAATCTTACTAACATATAAAGAACCCATCCATCCCATGGAATAAGTCAGGAAAATCGGTAAGAAATGTGCCGACTTCGTCAATCTGTCCACCACTACCCATATAGTATCATGGCCCCGCGGTGACCTCGGCAACCCCGTCACAAAATCGGTAGTCACATGTTTCCACTTTCATTCTAATACTGGAAGGGGCTGGAGCAAACCTGCCGGTCTCTGATATTCTGCCTTCACCTACTGACAAGTAAGGCACCGCAATATAAAAAACACAGCATTTCTCTTTATGCCCTTCAACCAAAACTGCCAGCGAAGGTCATGAAACACATTTGTGCTACATGGATGCGTTGCCAACCGTGAATGATGAAACTATCAGAGCACCTCGTTGTGACAAGTCTCGGGCACGGAAATTCTGCCTGTAAACCTCAAACTGCCGTCATTATGAGTGGTTTACTTAGGAACACTACTGCCACCCAACTGCTCTCGATACATGGTACACTCAGCATCCTCCTTCTGGGCTTCTACCACCCCTACCACTAGTGTGGACTGAAAAATAGTTACAAACAAATATGTGCGATCCTTGGACTCATGTAGATGTAAATCATATTCCCCAATATCCCCCATCATCTTCCACTTCCAGATAGCAATATGAGCAAGAGAGGCCAAGGATTTCCTACTAAGAGCATCAGCCACAATGTTGGCCTTGCCCAGATGATACTGAAGGTCAAATTCATAGTTCCCCAGAAACTCCATCCATCTGCGCTACCTCATATCCAGATCCTTCTAGGAGAAGAGATACTTCAAGTTTTTGTGATCAGAAAACACTTTAAACTTCTTCTCGTAAAGGTAATGCCTTCAAATCTTCAAAGCGAAGTCAATGGCTACCACCTGCAAATCACAAGTAGGGTAATTCTTCTTATGGATTTTCAACTGTCGAGATCCGTAGGCAACAACGTTACCCGACTGCATCAACACACAGCCAAAACCCTTATGAGAAGTATCCAGAACACATCATAGCTTATCCCACGCTCCGATATAATCAGAATAGGAGCACTAGCCAACCTCTTCTTTAACTCCTAAAAAGATGCCTCGCACCTGCATCCCAAATAAGCATGACACCCTTACATGTAAGGTATGTCATCGGCGCTGCAAGTCGAGAGAAATCACCAACAAAGCGGTAGTAGTATCCTACATGACCAAGGAAACTTTGAATCTCAAACACAGACTTCGACCATTCCCAACTCATCACTGCCTCCACCTTTGACGGGTCCACAGCAACCCCGTCATCAGAAACAACGTGTCTAAGGAATCTGACCTCGAAAAGGAAAAACTCGCATTTATCATACATCGCATACATTTGGTGGTCTCTCAACAACTGCAAAGATATACATAGATGCTCCTCTTGTGCCTCCTCTGATGGCAAGTAAATGACAATATCATCCACAAAGACAACCATGACCTAATCCAAGTACTGACGAAAGATATCATTCATGAGATCCATGAACATGGAAGGTGCGTTAGTGAAGCTGGAAGGCATGACCATAAACTTGTAATGACCATAGCGAGTTCGAAAAGCAGTCTTCGCTATGTCCTACTCTCTCACCCGTACATGGTGATTTCCTAACCTCAGATCAATCATTGAGAAGCAAGTAGACCCCTCCAACTAATTAAATAAATCATCAATACAAGGCATGGGATACTTGTTCTTCACCATCACTTGGTTGAGCTTAAGATAGTCTATACATAGATGAGGCGAACCGTCCTTCTTCTTGGTGAATAACGCCGGAGCTCCCCAGGGTGAAACACTAGCCCGAATAAACCCCTTATCCAACAACTCCTATAGCTGTACCTTCAACTTGGCAATCTCAGCGGGATAAAATTGATAGGAAGGCATAGAAATGGGGTCAATCCCTGAAATCAACTCAATAGAAAACTCTACCTCTCACTGTGGCGAGAACTCAAATAGATCCTATGAAAAGACATCTGGAAACTCACAAATCACAGAAGGAAAGTCCGAATGTAAGGACTCATCCTCATCAAGCATAAGGGTTGAGAACATAGAACTAAGGAACCCATCATGAGAAAAGGGACATAAAGGTGTGGAACTATCATCCCGGTCCCCCACAAAGGAGAACGTCTGTCTCTTCGGTAAGCAAATGGAAACCCGATGGTGGTCACACTTGATATGCTCTCTAAAGGCTGTCAACTAATCCATATTGAGGATAAGGTCAAAGAAGTCCATATCAAGGACAAGGATGTCGAAGGATAGGCGATGATATGCTATCTCGACCTCGCACCCTCTACACACCAAGCTAACCACAACAGACCCACCCATCGGCATATCTACATGCACTACCTGGTCTAACATCCCAACCTCTAGCCCTAAAGAAGATACAAAAGCTAATGCTATAAAAGAGTAGGATGCTCCTATACTAATGAGTACTCGTGCACATGACCGGTATACCAGAAATATACCTCGAATATGGATAGCCCAGCCGTGGAATTCTGAACTATAGGCGCAGCAGGTGCTGTAGGTGTCGTATTCATCTTTGCCAACGCATACACCCTGCCCTGGTTGCCCCGAGCTGGGGGCCTCACTGACTGGACTAAAGGGGCTCCCCCTTCAACGCTTGACATCTGCATTCCATGCTGCTGAATAGGCTACGTCTATCCTTGCTGTCCCTATGTATGTTGACCTCTGGGCCTCTCTCCATCCCTTATCCTCATTAAACATGTGGACAGTTCAGCCTGATGCGCCCTGATTGCCTGCATTGATAACAAGTGGGCACCGGACTCTATGGGTAGTACTTCCTCATGTGTCCCGACTGACCACTTCTATCGCAATTCCCAGATGACGGGACTGATACAATTGATGTGGGTCACATCCTCTATTGGTGAGAGAAGGACTAGCCACCCCTAATTTTCTCTTCTTAGACGACTGTCCAGAAGGCTGTGTCCTGCTGCCTGGGACTGGAGGTCACCCCTTGCCACCCTTGTTCAGATCCAGTGCCAAACTGAACTCGACCGTAATGGCTGTCTTTACCAGGTCTGTAAAACTCCTCAACCTCAATGCTATCACCCTATTGTGTATAGTTGGGTGTAGGCCCCTCTCAAACTGTCTAGTTCACAGCTCCTCAGTGGAAACTATCTCCAGTGCATACCTAGACAAACTAGTGAACCAAGACTCATACTACAGAACTGTTATCAGACCCTACTGAGAGTTATGAACTCCTGTCAGTACACCTCCTTTGTCGAGGTTGGGAAATACTTTTCTAGGAAGATCTTAATGAAATTCTCCCATGTACCGTCCCCGGTGGTCTTAGTGTAATTCCACTACTCATTGGATTCACCCTGCAGCTGGAAGGTAGCTAGATTAATCCTCAAAGTATTGTCGGTAACCCTTAACGTGTCCAAGATCTTGGTGACCCTGTCTAGCCACTCGGTGGCAGCCATAGGGTCTGGCTCACCTTGGAAAGTAGGAGGGTCTAACCTCAAAAAGTCCCTCATGGCTACTGAAACCTTGGTCTCGGGGTCATCTGCCCCGCCCCTCGCATTACCTGCCAATGCTCGAATAGTAGCAAGCATCTCCTGCAAGACTCCCATCCTGGTCACTAGTACTTGGGGGTTTGTTGCATCCCCCATATCTAATCCAGCATCTAAACCCTATGTCTCTCCAATCTCCTGGGTCTCACCCACCTCTGGAACACCCTCTACCTCTGGTATATCCTCAGTTCTGCGACCTTGACCGCGCCATCAGCTGTAAACTCGAGACATAGCGATACTACATAAAGATATAAAAGAGAAGGGTCAACTTAAAAGTTAAAGCAACAATCTCATCCTACGGACGAGTTAAATCATATCCCAAGAACTAATATTTCAAAGGTAAAACATGCTAATCACTATATCAAGCAAGCATGATCACACATCACCACATACCAAGGAGGCTCCTTGGAGTAATATCTTAATCCTAACCACTTTCCTGGATTTCCAAGTACAATGGGCATCAACTATGCACCTTTCTAAGTGGAACCCCAACCCAGTAAACCGGATGCCGAAGCAAGAAATATCATCCTCAAAGTCCTACCTCTATACCCACATAGTCACATAGCATGTGCATGTAAATCACATAGAACAATAGGCATACAACCATACTCAAGATATGAATGCAACATGCAACTCATCCCCCACGATGTGGCACATCCCTTCCCACGGTTCCAAAGTAATCGAGCCTAAAGCTCTGATACCAAGTTGTTATGTCCTAACCATTAAAGAATTCCTAAACTCAACAATAACTCATGTGAACCAGAGATAAACCAGATCACCTCTAAGCCGGAACCGTATCATGATTAAGTTAATCAATTTACATTCAAGAAAACACCAAGTTTTATCTACGTAAAACTTTAATTTGGATTCTTCCATTGAGAACAATTATATTAAAAACCAACTGTTTTTAATGTTCAACCATACCCAAAATCATTTCGTAAAAAATAAACATTTTAAGTAAACAAAATGTAGGACTGCTAAAAAACAGAGGTAGCTCGAGCAGTCCCACCTTCGCTCGAGCGGATGTAACAGAATCAGTATTTTAGTACTAGATCCTGCAACACCCTTTTTGCATATAAACATGTTTTAATATATTCAAAGGCATGCTATAACACAATTGAGATAGTCCATGTCACCAATAAGGCTTGCTAAGTTGGAATATTTCAAGTTTAACACTTAATTGAAAAACCAATCATGTAGTTTTGTTGTTAGCCTTTGGGTTTTTGTGATTTGGCTTGAGTTTCTTTTGGGTTGTAAGGCCTGGGGAATACCCCTTGTAAATTTGTAAAAAAAATCTTTTATGATACAGTTAATTACCTAAAAAAACCAATCATCAATACTTTGGTTTTGGAAAACTTTATGAAAAGTTTGTTTGTATTCCAACAACACGAGTCTAATTACAATATACATCTACCCAGCCTTATCTTAATTGTCATCCAAAGAATACACAACCATCTAATTACCCAGCAAAGGTAAAGTATACATTAACATCAATTCTTAAAACCATTCAACATAAAATTTGAAAACTAATAACTTGAAATTAATAGATAAATGTAAGTTTACCAAACGCACCGAAAGATCAACCCCAACATCTCACCATAAGCATGCAAATAATGTACTTGGCCTTATGGCCTTACATTCATCCAGAAATTTAAATCAAATGTAAATCTATTATGTTAGCCCAAGGGTTATTCAACCAAGTTTCTCTTTGTTTTGACTTATAAGAAACAATTGTATTTGTTTTGATACTAATGTTTGGTTTGTGTTCATATGAGCTTTTAAGGAAATTAAGGTACTAAAATAAACCAATATTCATATTTTGAGTGTTCAAAATTCTACTAAAAAGATTTTAAGTTCAAGACCATTTCAAAAAATTTCTCAAGTTTCAAAGTATAGAAATTGATCTTTAAACAAAGAAATTTCGTTAGAAACTTCGTCAGTTTTGCCACATTGTTCGTCAGTTTTTGATCCAAGAAAAGTTCGTCCATTCCTGCATCAGTTTTATACTAAGACTTTTCTCTCTCCTTGAGGCTACAAAAAGTTCGTCGGTTTTGAAGAAAAGTTCGTCAGTTTGCTCACCCCAGTTTTGATGAATTTTCGTCAGTTTTGAAGAAAGTTCGTCAGTTTCTTTGACGCACCAAAAGTTCGTCAATTCCCTCAAAAAGTTTGTCAGTTTGCTTCAGGATTTCAAATTTCGCAGACTCAAATGAAAATATTTTGGAGCGTGGTTTGACTCCAACGGTCATATTTCCTAGAGAGGATATAAAAGTAAGAAGATTTGAAGATTCAATACTAGAGAATACTCTAATATACTATTGTATTGATCGAGCCTAACCACAAAAGAGCAAAAACCCTTGATTTCATCTTACTGCTCTATTTTCTGCTGCCATTATCATTCTCATTGATTTTCATCTTCAACTTCTCACCCTAGAGCATTCATTGTCTATTAAATACTTGAGTGTGAGTTATTATTGTAAGTGAGCTTAATTTTTGTACATCTACTCATCAAGGAGTTCCATTACTACACCAAATCAAACATATCTCTGTAATAGGCTCCTCTTTTCCTTGTAAAAGTTTGGATTACGTTTCACCAATCTGAAGGATCCTTTTTGTATGCGATTTTGATTCACCCACTCAAGAATTGTCAAATAGTGGATTTGGAATTCCCTAAGGCTCTTGGGGAGTGGACGTAGGTCAGAAGGACCGAACCACTATAAATCTCGTATTGTATCTCTAACTCAATCTCTCATTTACTTTTTTGTTCTTGCATTTACATACATATCTGTGTGCTCTCATTTACTTTTTTTTCCCGACGACGGTGCAAAAAATTGGTACGTGTCATCTCGTATCAAGTTTATTGCCAAGATTTTATCACTATTTAGGTAGATAGTGGTAAATCAAGATCGCTCACATGAGGAAAAATTAACAGTTTTTAAGTTATCTAGTTAAAAATATATTTAATCTTTAATAATTTAATCTAATTATCGGAAAAGCAAAATTTTGAATTTTTGGTTAAACTAGAATTCTAAAGGAAGTGAAACTATAACTAAAATCTAAAATTATTGCAAAAAAATTTCTAATTAAAAAGAGTTTTAAATCAAGAAAGGTTCCACATCAAGTTTTAGAATCTATCTTTACATAAGATTCTAGTTTCAATTAATTTGGATTTTATCGAGCTTTTGGTTAAAGTCAATCAAATCATGACGTGACCGATATAGATATTTAAGAAAATAGATTTTCATACAAATAAGACATATTCTATTTAAGATCAAGACACGGGTTATCCGGAGTACAATCCATCTCGTAAATAGCACAAAATATCTCAAGTATATGCAATCAAAATCCTAAATCTCAAGCACGGCATAACCTTTCCAGGATTATAGCACGACTCGTCTGGAGTACTAATCGTCTTATCCATGGCATAAACTATCTCACGTTCGAGTATTTGAATAACATTGAGTATAATTATATGATCCACATTTAATGCAATCACAAAAAGCTTAAATGAAGATTAAAATATATTAAAAATATTTATCCAACAATCAAAACACATCGTGGATTCAAGAAAATAGTCATATAACAAATTCAATCAAAAAATTAAAATAAAATACTACATTAATCTACTGCTAAAATACACGTCTCGGATTTCACCAAGACCCGAGGGAGATAGAACTTAACCATGCATAGTTGGGCTGGAATCTATATCAGTGTTGTTGATGAACGAGTTCTCGATCATCGGTTGAAGCTTTCTGACAGGTTCTAGACCTTCCAGGCTGGTTATCAGAGGGTCGAAGATTAAATGATTTTGTTTAATTTTCGTTCTTGGGTGTCAGATGTGATTTTTGGTCTGAATTGGGATTTTTTTTTATAGGATTTCAGATGAGCTGAAGTCCATTTTGAAGTTTGGTCTTCCGATGCGTTCACCGTCTGGGTGAAGTGGCCAAACCATCCAGACGAAAGTGGCTCTTCCATCATGAAGAACTTAAAGTAGTGTCCGGACAGGTCTTGTAATTTCTAGGCAGTTTTAGTCTTTCTCGTCATATGTCATTTATTT
>JAULLG010564892.1:0-10169 GCA_035668355.1 Sarracenia leucophylla
TTCATTAAAAAAACTCTAATAAACAAATCACTCAACTCATGCAACTTCAACATAAAAAGTGAGGAAAAATCTGATAAATTGAATCTGAAACGCAACAAGGAATTGTGAAAGCAACCGGTTTAGACAAAACCCTTAAAATTTACAATGTAACTAATAAAACAATATAAAAATCTATAGAACATATTTAACAAAAGAAATTAAAATGTGTGAAATAGGTAAATTTTTGGGGCTACAAACATTGTCACGCACTACAAAGAATCCAAAACTTGACTAAGAGGTGTAAGTATTAAAAACGAAAAAGCTAAACTGACACAATTTATACAACCTTGCATCTTTGTGATACATCCTGTGCCGCAAGCATAGCTGCATATGGTGAAGACTCATCTCTATCCGCTTTCACTTTCATGCCACCTGTGTTTAGGAAAGGCAAATTGATCATATGGCAACATTTTGAACAATGCTTGCTCCAATTAATGTAACTAATAATAATAATAAAAAAAAATGAATTGCCTCCCAGAGAAAAATCAGTAACATTAGAACAATGGGTTCATCATGACACATACAAAAGGACTAGTACTTAGGTTAGGATCAAGCATTGTACAAGGCGCCCTTCAGTAAGTCTACCTAACCAAGGCAAAAGCCTTGAGAAGTTATTGTATTTTTACGGAACAATACTATATATGCATACATACATATATATAGGACTAGTACTTAGGTCAGGATCAAGAATTGTACAAGGTGCCCTTCAGTAAGTCTACCTAACCAAGGCAAAAGCCTTGAGTAGTTATTGTATTTTTACCAATCAATACTATATTTATATCCATATATATATGGTGTGTAGGTACAAAATACTATCTGAACTTATATAGTTCACATACTCAATACACACATCATTTTTGGGCAAGTATTGATATCTCCACACAACCCAATTCAACAGGCATGCTCTACAAGTTTTACGATCTTAGTATGGACACAGACACACCAACATAGACATTTACCAAAAGATACAGGACACATGTCTGGGACACGTTAAGATTTTGCATTTCTATATATTTATTATATGCTAAATATTTAAATAATTTATTTAATAATAATTAAAAATATACAACATATTACTAATAAAATTAAAAAGTCAATTATTTCTTCATATAAATGTTCCAAAATATATTTAATGTGCATAATTTGCGTTTTGGAGCATACAAAACATTGTTATTATAAAGAAATTTATCACATAGAACATGTTTAGAAAATTCCAGAAGTGCCATTGAAGTGTTCATCAAGTTCAAAAAATAGTATATAACATTATAAATTTAATTTTTTAACTAAGACATATTTAAAAAATATTGAACACGAATTTAAAAGTGTCTGAAGAGTGTCTAAAGAGAGTCGTGTCCGACACGGGTGTCCGACACGACACGCCATCATCGTAGAAGTGTTCGTGCTTCTTAGATTGTTAAATAGGTGTGGACGGGGTGTTGATTGGAGGTGAGTGTAGAAATAAAGCTTATAATTTAATAAATGAATATATTTTTTTTAAATGATAGATATTCTCAGAATTTTCTTATGGTAGCATTAAAATTGAAAACAAAAATGCAACTGACAAGTATTTATAAAAATTACTCATAATTAAAATAAAGCATTTAAACTATTTGTGCATGATGGTTATACATTAAATAAATTTTCAAATCTCTTTATTTTTGTCTCTCTTGTCAAGGTCTCAATCTGGAACTTTGAGTTTCAAAGGCAACTCTAAACTTCTCACTTCTCCATAAGTATTCAAAACAACCCAGACACCCCGCTCAAGCCCATACCAATTCACTCGTCACAATCACCTCCCCATCACCTTTTCATTTCGTTCCAACACTGTTGTATCCCACTTCTTGACTCACTAGCAATTAAATCACAATCCACATTACACTTTACTTTGGGTTACCATCAATGGAAACAGCTCTACCAAGAGGAGTAGCAGCAACGAGACCAGAGAGATTATAATGCTATCGGACTGTGACTACAACCACTGGTTCATAGTCATGGAATTCCCTTAAGACCTCATAGTCATGAATAAGACTTGCCATAATATTTTGGCCATTGTCCTCGGGAGGTTATTTCTCTCTCCCTCGTGTGTGTGTATCGCAAGTGCCCTAGTGTGTGACTTTTTTGGCTAAAAAAAAAGGGCTTTTATTTTATTTTATTTTTTTGAAATAGATGAGGGAAAATTAAAATATGTATAAAAATCTTATTCTCTTAAAAGAAAATTGTAAACTTTGCTAAAACTCTCCGAAAAAATACAATAGGTTATCCGGAAAAAAAATTATCCGGGGTTAAAATCAATAATCAAATTTCTTTTAATTTAAAGAAATTATTAATTAAAAAGATCCGTGTATTGCACTCCTTCTCTCCCTCTCTTCTCTTCTTCCTTTATTTCTCTATAACTCTCTCTCTCTCTCTCTCTCCCTCTCTCTCTCTCTCTCTTAATAACTAATGTATTTACTTATGAAGTTTTGTTTTGTTTTTTCACTTCTCCTGAACGTGCATGCTTATACATTGTTTGGGTATTTTGTTTTATTTTTTTATTTTTTTAAAGATTAGTTCTTTTAAGAATTAGTTCTTTTAATTATTTTTTTAAAAAATCATCTTTAATTAATTTGACATTTAATTTATTATTATTTTATTTTGTTACAAAATAATTATAAAATTCGAGGTATTACAATAATCAAGTACCTGTTTGTCCCGAGAACCAAGAAAAGACAACCTTCACCTACCCATTTGGCACATTCGCCTACAGGCGTGTGCCTTTCGGGTTATGCAATGCACATGTCACCTTCCAACGATGCATGATGTCGATCTTCTCTGACATGGTGAAAAAATTCTTGAAAATATTTATGGAAGATTTCTCCATGTTCGGTCCTTCGTTCGAAGATTGTCTCTCAAATTTGACCCTTGTGCTTAAACACTGTCAGGAGACGAACTTGGTATTTAGTTGTGAGAAGAGTCACTTCATGGTCGAACAAAGGGTTCATGTTAGGGGCACATAGTCTCCAAAAGAGAAATAGAAGTAGATAAAGCTAAAGTCGACCTTATCTCTAAACTACCACCACCTACAACTGTACGACATATTCGTTCCTTCTTAGGCCACACTAGTTTTTACAGAAGATTCATCAAAGACTTCTCAAAAATCTCGAAGCCCCTTTGCAATCTTTTCGGCAAGGAGGCTACATTCGACTTTGATGATAACTGTATGTGAGCCTTCGAACAACTAAGAGATGCTCTATCTACAGCATCGATCATGTAGTCACCGATTCCTACTTCTCCCGACTCTTAGTCCAGTCCCCTACTGACCACGTGCCTGTACGAGACTCGTTTCATGACGAGCAATTATTCTCGGTCAATACGCTCCAACTGCCCCGATATGCAGATATAATCAACTATTTAGCGGTGGGATGGATCTCAAACAACTGGTAAAAACAGCGAAAGGATCGATTTTTCTCGTAAGTAAAGTACTACTTTTGGGAGGAACCACAGCTATTCAAATATTATGCTGACCAAGTCATACGACGATGCGTACCCAAGATGAAGTAGAGAGCAATCTACGATTTTGTCACTCATTAGCGTGCGGTCACACCTACTCAGAAAACCTAAGTCGATTTCTTCTCTTCAGCCGATTTCTTCTCTTCGGATCGATTTCTGCTTAGTCGATTTCTTCTCTTTAGATCGATTTCTTCTCTTCAACTAATTTCTTCTATTTGGATCGATTCCTACTCACTCGATTTCTTCTTCGTTCCATCTTCTCTGAACTTTTGGGCTTTGCCGTCTTCTGTCGCTCTCTGAGCACACTGACCCAAGGTGAATTTGGGGCTCTGTTCCGAAGTGAGCCTCTGTTCTGAAGGTAATTTTAAGGCTCTGACAAAATCTCAGGTATGCTTGTTCATGCTTGATTTCATGCTTGGATTTGGAGTTTTCATGCCTGAACTTGAGTTATTGTGCATGATTTCGTGCCTTGCTTTTTGAGTTATCATGCTCGGTTTTGGAGTTATTTTGCAGTAGGGGTGCTGATGTAGCAGCTATTTTTGGAATCCTTGCTTGTAATGTCTTCTTTTGGTATTGTGTTGTTCGCCTACTCTGTTGGAGCTTTAGGTAGTTTGTTTTGTTTTTCGGGTTATTTGGGTGTTGGGTTGTTTCTTTTGTTACAAGGTATGGAGAAGAAAAGAAAGTTGTTTCTCTCCAATCTTGTTTGGTTAGTCTAAATAATAGAAAAGAAAAGGAAAAAAAAGTCTCAGTGTTTTTTACCAATTTAACGTTATAATGAGTGTCTAAAACATGTGCTTGTAGCCTAAACAATGTCCAATAATCTGTACTTTTTGTGTCCAAACAGCAATAATATTTGAGGAGTGCCCTCGATGCATAACAAGTAGGATGAGAAATATACTACTTAGTTCAGGTCTCAGTTTTGGACTCACCACACGTTCCCAAAAGATTGTTTACACAAGCAAGATGGGAAAAAATGGTGGATGACTTTCATATTCATTGTTTGGTGGCTGGTAAACTTTGGATTTTGTTTCTTACTTTTTTTTTGCAATGGTATGGTTTTTTCTGTCACCTGTGTTCGCTAAGGCAATCTGGAAAGGGTCTCGACCTGATAGAAGAAGGAAAAAAGGCTTGGTGCTTTGGGGCCTTTGGTGCTATGTGGATTATTTTTAGATCGTTCAGCCAGAATACTTTTGATGGTTTAGAATGTCCTATTTACCTTTTGAATCGAAACTTTGCCCGTAATGGATAGCTTTGGATGTTATTTATTAGTTAGTTAGTTAGTTTGTGTGTGTGTGGCAATGGTATGATCTTCTTCACACGTATTGGAGCTGAGACAATCTAGGGGAAAGAGAGAAAGGGGGGCGGGGAGGGTGCAACAGTTAGAAGGAAAAAGGCTTAGTGATTGGGGCCTTAGGTGCTACTGTGGATATTTGAAGTGCGCTTAATAGGAGCATTCTTAATTATGTTTTGAATAGAACTACCTATAATGTATAGCTGGTTCTCAGAGAGTTAACTCCCTCTCTGAATGAGAATCTAGATTTTGTTGATTTTTTATAATTTTTAATTACATGATGTATAATGAGTTTATTTTGTCTAGTTTTTTTCATGCTTTGCATATAGTGGCACGCACATGGTGCCCTTTATAATATAAAAAGCTTATGGAAAAAATGCATGGGAATTATGTTTGTAAACCTTTTTGACAGATTTATTTTCTCATTGATTGGTTGGAAGCATCAAAAGCAATCAAGGGACTCTGTGTTGATTACATAAATGATCCTTGTATTTTTATCATATTGTTTGGAGAAGTATTCTTTGCTACAAATGTAGAATGAAAAGCAAAAGTGAAAAAGCAGAAAATAAGTCAGAGAAAGCCTTTTACTATGATGGACCTGTGGGTAGATATAGTTTGGATATTTGGCTGATTCTTCAAGTGACACGGTAGATGTATACGTCACCCTCTTAAGTCGATGATTATCTGTTTATAACAATTCTAGCATGTGCTAATTCAATTATAGAGTGAAGGTAATGCATTGCTCATACACTACCACAAGCAGATCTCTTTCATTTAGTGGCATACGATGAACCAATATTAGACGTTATGTAATGCATTTGGTTTAACTTTTTTCTTGTTTGCTCTTTTCTTAGGTTTAGACAAATAATTAAGTGCTTATGTTATATTTATCTTTCTATTTTGTTATCGTTTTTCAGTGTCCAAGTTTTTTAGCCAACTTCTGTAATGTAGGTGAAGCAAATGGTAGTTGCAACTCTTGCTGAATCTGGTATGAACCTTTCAGATGATGTTATAGAGAGTATCGTTGACAAGGTGCTCCTCTCAACCTGATTAAATTAAAATAGCATCGACTTGTCATACGCAGGATTTGATATCCTTTATGTTTTCATATTCAATGTGTATATGTAGGCGCCTTGTTTGCCCTTGTCCTTTTTCCATAGGTGTCAGTGGTCGTTTTCCTTTTCCTTTTTTTTTTGGCTAGGGTTGTCTGGTTTGGAGGAGGGTTTATTTCTTCCTACTTGTTGTATAGATGCAATTTTATACTCTCTCTCTCTCTCTCTCTCTCTCTCTCTCTCTCTCTCTTTCTCTATCTATTGGGCCTTGAAACTAAGGTGAAGTGCTTTCTAAGTGAAGAAGTTTAGATTCAAACAGGAGGTGCCAACACTGAAGAAGAGACAGATGAAGCAGAAGATGGAAAATGGTACAAGCCTCTGTCACTGGATCCTTTAAAAAGAATTTGTTTCGTAATTTTGTCCTGAACAAAAAAGGATCCAGCATCAAATATAACAACACAGTTGTTATCACGAGTGAATTTTTGAACAGAAATCAAGTTGGAAGACAGAGATGGGACATGAAGCATATTAAGAAGTTTAAAGGAAGCAGTGGGAGTAGACAAGAATCCAGTACCTGTATTCTGAATAGACAGAGAGGAACCATCACCAACTAATACCTGATTTGAGCCATGATAAGGTTGGCACAAATGAAGGTTACTCATGTCATTTGTCATATGTTCAGTAGCTGCAGAGTCAAGGTACCATGGCTGTGACTGATGAGGAGAAGACATGGCTGCCCAAGCTTTAGGTTGGGACCCAGAAGAGGTGGACTGTGGGCGAAAATTGGCATCCATGCGATGCCAACAGTCAAGTGCAGTATGGTTGAGCTTACCACAAATCTGACAGACAGAAGACTGAGGTGGACCAGGGCCAAGTAAAGATGGCTGAGGTGAACCAGTGGAAGCTGCCCAATTTTGTCTACCACCTCGTTTAGAAAATTTAGGGTTAGAGTTCCGACCTCTAGACCCACGAAAATTTGACCTCCCTCGACCACCCCTGGTATATCCTTGATGAGTACCAGAGGAATTGTGAGAAGTGGTAACAAAGGCCATGTTAGGCTCAGGAGGTGACAGAGAAGAAACTTGCTTCTCAATATGAATGGACTCAGATACAAGAAGTGCAGAAAGCTCTTCTATGGAAAGAACCCTAGCTGTGGCTCGGATGTAGGTTTTGAAAGCATTGTACTCGTCAGGTAACCCATTTAAAACAATCAGAATTAAATCTTCATTGTCCACAGGGGCAGAGGCTAGGGCAAGGTTATCTACAATTTCTTTGATTTCAGACAAATACTGGTCCATAGACTGAGATTTCTTGGAGACACGATTCAGTTTATTTCTCAAATGTTGAATATGAGAACGAGAAAGTGAAGTAAACTTTTTGCTCAAAAGGGTCCATACCTCATGACTGGTTTTACAGGACAAAATGGTAGTATAAATGGATGGGGAGAGAGTCACTGTAATTCAGCTTAAGAGATGAGAGTCCAGCTTTTTCCAATTGGTCGCCTCAGGATTATCAATCTCCTTGTTGCAGTTATCCAAAATCTTCATCGGCGGACAAATAATGGAGCCATCCGCATACCCCAGTAAGTCAGTGGCTTGCAGTATGTTTTGCATCTAATTTTTCCAAACCACTTAATTGGTGGATTCCAATTTAACAGTAACAAAAGATGAGAGATTATTGATGAGGAGACTCAGATTAGGAGGAATCGTCATCGTCATAGAGGAAGAAGAAGTCATTGTAACACCACAAAGTAACTAGAAAAGGAACAGAAGAACCTGAACCGGGACCTGAATCAGCACTAAAAAAAACAAAAGTGAACCGGGGTCTGGGCTGAACAGGGGTCTGAACCGAACCGGACTGGTCTGAACCGGGGTCTGAACCGAACCGGAACTGGGTGAACCGGGGTCTGAACCGAACCGGAGCTAAGTGAACCGGGGTCTGAACCGAACCGGAACTGGACCGAACCAGAATTGGGCTGAACCGAAGGACCCGAAGCGTTAGGCCCGAGATCCAAAATCTTCAACCCAGAGTCCTAAAGCTTCAACTCGGAGTTCAAAAGCTTCAACCCGAAAACCAAGAAACTGACATCTTTAACCAAAGATCTAAAATCTTCAAACAGGATCCGAAACCTTCATATGAAGCCCGAAGTCACAAAGAAAACCCTAGACCATAGATCTGTGAATCCGAAGCCACAGAACACGATTCAGATAGACGAATCATCATTATCGATAGGATTCTCAACCAAAAAACACTCAGATCTATGAAGAACGACTCATGCGAAGAACATCGACGCAACGAAAAATGAACAATCGGTGCAGATTATTAAGAGGAATCAACAAGAATCAGACAGATCAACCAAAAAATGAAGAGAAAGCTAAAGATCGTCACAGATCAGAGAGATTAAGCAAGAAAACTCAAAAGAAAAAAAAAATATCAGATTTGAGATATATATGCCCTAACCATGGATCGATGAAAATCTAGCGTGAGAATCATCGCTCTGATACCATGAAGAAGTTTAGGTTTAGATCATTCAACAGAAACAGTGGTTGATCTCATGGATCACTTTAGAGGAGAGAAAGCTAGAGAGAGAAAGGAAAAATACAAATGATTCTCATTACATGAACATTACACCTAGAACGTCTCTATATAGACTAAAACCCCAACAGAAAAGATAACAACCAGTCCAATGTAAAACCGAAATATAACCAACCAGCAATGTAAGCTACGACCCAAATATACAGATAAGGCCCAAAACAGTAAACTGAACTGAAAAATAACAAAGCCCACATACTATAAAAAACATATCTAAGCTTACTTATTATCAAAAACACATCTAACTATCTAAGTATTTTTAGAAACAGGTTATTCTTAGTCTCTAATAAGTAGCACTAACGTTTGCAAATAAATGCTTATTTTTTAGCTTATAAATTTAAATCAATTTAAAAATATCTCTCATGTTTTTTTTAATTATTAAAAGAGGTACTAGAACTTCATATATTTGTATGACTGTTAAGAAATCGAACAAATAATACATTGGCACAAGTGAAACAGCTCCAAAAAAAAAGTAAATAACACTCACAAAAACAAGAAGAAACATCTTTCACAAAGAAAAAACATCAAACCTCCATATAAAACAAATGTAAACTTCTATAAAAGAAGGACCTATTGTAACATTTTTTGACCAAAAATGGTCGTCCATGATATCTTTTCTATGAAAGATCTTGGCAATGTCTCTTGCTTTCTTGGTGTTTCGGTTGAATCTGTTTCTCAAGACTATTTTCTTAGTTAACAAAAATATGCTCAAGATTTAATCATTAAAGCTGGTCTTCAAACCTACAAACCTGCTTTGTCTCCTGAATCTGTTAAATCTGTCCCTACTTCTCATGATTCTCTTCATTTTCCTCAACCCCCTTTTTATCGGAGTATTGTTGGGGCATTACAATATCTCACTATCACCCATCCTGAAAATTGCTTTTAGTGTCAACCAAGTTTGCCAACATATGCAATCACTAACTAATGCTGATTTTAAAGCTGTGAGAAAAATTATCTGTTATGTTCAGGGCACTATTACTCATGGTCTTCTCTTTAAGCTCAGAACTTTTACACTTTCAGCATTTTCAGATTCTCATTGGGTAGGGGATAGTGTTGACAGAAAATCTACATCTGGGTTTTGTGTTTACTTGGAAGAAAATTTAATTTCTTGGTTTGCTAAAAAGTAATATGTTGTTTCTCGTTCTTCAGTTGAGGCGGAATATCGTGCTTTAGAACATACTGTAGCTGAATTATCTTGGCTGTGTATGTTGTTGACTGATTTGCATATTACATCATCTATACCCACTGTTTTCTATGATAATTCGTCAGCTATTTCACTGGCCAATAATCATGTTTTTCATGCTCGTTCAAAGCATATAGAGGAAGATTGTCATTTTATACGCAATAGAGTTTTGGCTAAAGAATTATCTCTTTCTCATGTTGTTTCTGCTTAGCAAATTGCCAATATCTTCACTAAGCGGCTGTCTAGTTCTCGATTTTTGCATCTCAAGGACAAGCTCATGGTGTGTGCTTCCCCTACCACTCGCTTGTGGGGGCTGATAATAAGTATGTGTGTGTTTTTATTCAATTGAGTGTGTAGTGGTTTAGTTAGTATAAATGTGATTAACTTAGTTAACTTGTGTTGTAATGTGTTGTAATTGGTGTATATGTGTTGTATTCTGAGAGACACTATAATAGATGAGGATTGTGATGTTCATTTTATATTCATATTATCTCTAACATTTTTTGTGATTCTTGAATCTGTG
>JAULLG010565105.1:0-10167 GCA_035668355.1 Sarracenia leucophylla
GAAGTTGCTGATTTGAATCAAAAGCTAGATTTGAAAACCTTGATTCGATCCTCGGATATCATGATTCGAATCACCAGAGCAAAATTGAAGATCCTATTCGATCCCACAGTATGCTGATTTGATTCTCTAGTACAAAATGTCAATTTGATTCGAATCATCAGTATTGTGATTCGATCCTTAGTAAAGAAATGGCCTTTTGATTCGATCCTTGGACATCAAGATTCGAATCCCAGCTTCAACATTAAAGACATGATTCGATCCTCAACACACATGATTCGAATCATGTGCCCAGATTTCAAAATCCTGAAACTCCAATGGGAAGATTTTCTCAGCATTTAATGATCCAACGACTAGAAATCCAAATATTAAATGCGCCACCAGCTATATCCTATAAAAGGATATATAAGGAGTAAAGATTGAAGTTTGAGTGGTTGGTGAACAAGTGACATACATATTAACTCTCATTACTCTCTGGTTCACTGTTCAGTACTTTAATTCTCATTAATTTGAGTTTTTAATTTTTCTGGTTTTTCAATACCAGAACTTGTACTCCTCTCCTTCATTATTTTTCATTGATTGTAAATCATTTGTAAGAGAGAGTGAGTGAATCACAATGATTACTCTACAACCAAATATCATCTGTAAACTAGGGTCAGTTACCTTGTTTTCCTTTGAGAGAGTATATCTCAAAGAAGAAGCTCTTGAAACTTGTTTAGGCTGAAGGTGTGCTCACAAACATCTTGCTTAGGCTCTGAGGGTGTGCCCGTAAACATCCTTGTTTTAGGCTTTGAAGATGTGCCAGCAAACAACTTTGTAAAAAGGCTTGGAGTGTACCTGACGAACATTCTAATAGTGAATTCTCAAGGGGTATCTTAAGAAGTGGACGTAGACCAGGATTTGGCCAAACCACTATAAATCTTCTGTGTTATGATTGAAGTATCTCTTACCCTAAACTCTTTTAATTTATGTTGTATTCTATATTTTTGATCACTTGCTTTAAAACAGAAAAGTTTTTGATTAAAAGTTTTTATTCCGCATTAATTTTTTACAGACCAATTCACTCTCCTCTTTGGTTGCCCTTTGGACCAATAATAGTTTATGCCTTGATAAGACGATTCGTACTCCAAACGAGATATGATATAATCTTGGATAAGTTATGTCAAATTTAAGATTTGGAATTCATATTATATAACTTAATATATCTTATGCTATTGACGAGACGTATTATAGTTTGGATGACCCGTGCCCTATTTTTAGATAAGATATATTTTGTTTGCATGTGAATTTATATTCTTGACCATCCATATCACTCTTGACATGATAGAATATAATCTAATCTAAAACTAACAAAATAGAAATTAATCCAAACTTGAATTCTAGGTAGAGGTGAATTCAAGATCTAGGAAATCTTTCTCAAAACAAACCCCTTTTAAATCATATTTCTCGTGACTTAGCTTTTGAGATTTTATTTAAAGTTTCCCGCATATTAGAATTTTAGTTACAATTAAAATACAAGATTTTCTTTTAACTAATTAAATTGAGATATTGTGATTAAATTTGTTTTTATTAGTTATTAAAACTATCATACAATCCTCATGGGAACAATACCTGGTCTTGCTACTATTCTATCCAATAGTAATAAATCTGTCACATTCTAACCCTGGGTAATAAATCTGTCACGTCCTAGCCGAAATCTAACTAGACCAGGAGAAGAGTCGTAACATATAGCTTCTAGCTTCCGTTTCAAAGAAAACATTGATTAATCTAGGTAAAACCATAAGGTTAAAAATCTCTTTTCCATGTTGAAGTAGGTCAAAAATCCTATGATATCATGTCCAAATCATGCCCAAAACCAAATTTAATTTGCAAAAAGGTGAGAGATTTTCAGAAATAGAGGATCACTCGAGCGGTCTCACCTCCGCTCGAGCAGACAATGCGAAAGCAGTAATTTTTGCTCAGATCCTACAACATGTTCTTGTGATAAAAATTTGTTTTAATGCCTCCAAAAACATGATAATGCATGATAAAGATGGTTCAGGTCATAGAGGAGGTTTGCCAATTGGAATTTCTAAGTTTTGACACTTAGAGAGTAAAATCGGTGGTTAACGCATGTGTTTTAAAAACGTTGTCAAAGTATGATTTTGAATTCCAATTGTGCAATGCTACACACATGCATACACTAGTCCTAGACCATCTTAATCCTCACCCAAAGGATCCACACACAAGCCATCATCTTATAGAAAAGGAAATGTGATACCATACATTCATAGAACCATAAATAGAGACTTAGGAATCAAAGCTTACAACTAAGAAAGTTTGTAAGATAAATCATCTATACCCAAGATAAAACCCAAATATCTCACCAAATTCATGCAACAAATGTATATAGTCTTATGGACTTACAATAATCCTCATCAAAATCAAAGAGAACATAAGTTAGATACATCCATCTCAATGTCTAAAAAGAGTGAATCAATACACTTATTCATAACTACGAAAGAGATAGCACATGCTAAATCCACTAAATCTCAAATCATGCATGATATTAGAGTCATCAAGAATCATCTGACCTTCAACTACCGTCTTACCATTGTCACGTGAAATATTGTTATAAAATAATATGAGCCGGAGCTCGTAGGATATATGATAATCAAGGAATACATGAATGCTATGTGAGGATAATTATGCAAGAGTTTATATTAAGCATATAACTTAAATAAAAACTTACTTTCCATTACCAAAACTCTGTATGCATAATCGTTTTCGAAAAATAATCATGTTTCCCACTTACTTTGACTTTAACCAACTTAGTGATCACAACCTCAGTGGTAATCACGTACAATCCGATCGATCCCAACTTACAGGCTCTAACCGAGGGGACGGGCTCCCCGTTGATTCTCAAAGAGTTGTTCCCAACTTACGAACTACAATCGAAGAAATGGGCTCCTCGTTGACTCACATAGAGTTGTCCTCAACTTACGGTCCACAATTGAAGGGATGGGCTCCATGTTGACTTACAAAGAGTTGTCCCCAACTTACGATCCACAATCAAAGGGATGAGATCCCTGTTGACTCACAAAGAGTCATCACAACGACAATCATATGTCACACTATATAATCCAACATTGGCCATAATTCTAACAATTCACACTCAACGCAAGGATATGAAATCATTGCATAACACAACCCACAAAACAAGGGTAAGTCTAGACCGACCCCACAATACTTCACATATATCTCCAATCGCCAACACATAACATGGTTAGATTCATGTTAACCTGCGTTGATATGAGACTCAATTACATACATTCAAGGTCAATTTCAAGAATATGGAATCGATTTATCATTTTCTCCAAATCTCTAGAAACCCCCAATTTCATGCCCTAGATTTAGAACATGATTTTTGTTATAATCAATAGGTCCTCAAATTGTCAAGATAACATAGTCTCTAACATGCTAATATAGTAAGAAAACTACCTCAATCACATAAACATACACTTAGGGTTTGATTAGATTCATATTTCATACAAAAACATACACTAATCAACCCAAAATGAAAATATACAACCCATAACAGGACAATATTTCGAAGATTAGCACATATCCTACCTCAATGATGAAAAATAAGTACCAAATCAGTCCCTTACAAGTTCAAACCCTCATCAATTCACCTGGAATCAAGTTTGACTCAGTGAAAACATGAAATAGGGAATATTGTATATCAAGAATTTCATGAATAAAGTCATGGAAACTTACCAAACTGGGCCTAAAATCAACTCCTAAGCCACCTCCAAGAACCCTAGGCGTCGCCTCCAGAGATTTCTAAAGTTAGAGAGATAAGGGGTTATGAAATATGCTATAAAATCGCGACCTCGACATGTTTTTAACAACACTGTTTGTGGAGACCGCTCGAGCAGTCCTGGGTCCACTCGAGCGGACCCCTACTTTATAACCCGACTCGAAATTTTAAAAATCAAGACCCAAATTCGATTCGAATGTCACGAAACTCAACCCGACACTCCAAAATAATATTCCCGAGATTATAAAGCAATCGATCTTGAATCAAGATTGAATTTTAATTTCATCCAAACTTTTAACCGGTTTTTCAAAAAACTTTTAAGAAAATTTTTTGTAACCCGGTTTGATTAAAATTTGAATTTAAAATGGTTCTTACCGTTACAAAAACCTTGGTAATTAAGTTGGTACGGTATGACGACGTGTTATCGACTTTTTGGCATCATTGTCGTGGATTATTTTTGGAAACAACCAATTAAAAATTATTTAATCAAATTTTAATTTAGTTATTTTCTTTTTAATTTCTATTTTAGCTATATTTATTTATTTTTCATTGTTTTTCGTTCATTGGTTTGTGATTTTTGAATTTTTATTGAAAAATTGAAATTCATAAAATCTCAAACCCGTGACCGTCCGGACTTCCATCCAGACGCCTACCTTTTGGAGTAAAACCGTCTAGACGCTAACTCCTTCCATCTAGACGGCATTCAGTTTTCTACCTTATTTTGCTTCTATTTTAGGATATCAATATTTTATGCTTGGTCGATGCACTTTACATTGTGACTTGGCACATTTTGAATTTGAAATTGAGTGAACTTTTATGAAAAATCGAGCAATAATAAATTCTATTCATTTCCCCCGATCTCCCGCAATTTATCAAACAGCAACCATAGCTGACGACTCCCTGCTAATGCTCATGGTAACCAACCCGATCAAACTAATCGGCAACTGAAAGCACTAATGGAATATTATATTCCAAAAGCTTACGAATCACCAACATGTTTAGTGACACCCAACATTGGGGCTTACACAAACGAGATTAGACCGAATGTCTTGCAAATGTTTCTATTATTTCATGATCATAGCACTGAGGATCCGTATAAACTTATTGATGAGTTTCTTGAAATATATTTGACTATGAGACTAAACAACCTATCCGAGGATCTTATGTCCTTAGAGCCGAACACAATAACCATATGAGTTAAACTTCAGCAAGAATTCTTTAGAAAGTTCTTCTCTATTGGCAAGACCAACCAGATTCATCTCGCCATCACGAGTTTCACTCAACAAGATGGCAAGACCTTTCACTAGACCCAGGAACGCCTCAAGGACCTTATCAGGAGTTGTTCGCACCATCAAGTGCCTAAGTGGTATCTTGTGCAAAACTTCTATGAAGGAATGCTACCCCAACATCGTTAATACGTTAACATCTTGTGCGGCAGTGCATTTATGATGAATAATGAGACCGAAGCATGGGCTCATCTGTAAAAGTTGAACGAAAACTCATAACACTAAGCTTCAGTCTCGCGCACTAATAAGTCCATAGCTTAAAAGACTCGAGGAATTTACGAGGTGAACTAAAATGGTGAACTCACCAATCAAGTAAATTCCTTAACCTAAAAGCTAGATCGGTTGCTAACAACTGGCCTGCCTATAGCTCAGTCACCTCCACCAATTATTCAGGATGTCTTTGCATTATGTGCTAGCCCGACGCACTATGTCACAAAATGTCCTTCTACTAACTAGTTCCCAGTCTTAGTTCAAAAGCATGTAAATGCCATACAAGGATTTCTCGGACCGGGTAATGACCCATATTCCAACACCTATAACTCCGGGTGGAGGAATCACCTGAACTTTAGTTGGAGAAATTAGTAGTCTATAGCTGGAAACCCACCTAACCAAGAACCAAAGCCCACATATACAATGCCTACAACCAACCGGCCTACTGTCATCTATAACAGCAAGCACTTCTCTCGACCCCTCGAGCCCCAGGCTTCGAAAAAACACTTCTTAAAGCATTAATGGACTATTTAGACATAAAAACTCAGCTTTTGAGTTCTCAGTCACAGTCAATAGCTATGTTAGAGACACAAGTCGGGGATAGCTGTCATGCTTAATCGTCGAGAAGACGACAAACTTCTTAGTCAACCTGTCGCAAACTCGAAAGACCAATACATAATAGATAGCTTCGTGAGTAGTAGTGGTGTATATCACGAGCAAGCTTAGGTTGTTATTACCTTTATGAATGGCTAAGAACTAGAAACCTGTCCACCTCAACCAAATCAACTGACAATCGAGGAGCCATCTGATGACTCCAAGACCAGTCAACCGTCTGATGACTCTGGTAGTGCCTGATGTTGTACAACCCCCACTCACCGATCCATTCTAAGAATCATTGATGACTTCTCCAGTCCAACTACAAGAACCGAGGGCACCGTTTCCAACGTGCCTTAAGGAGCCAACGTCATTATGAAAGAAAGGGCCTCTAATGAATGATGTGCTTGAACTTTTTAAGAAAGTCAAAATCAATATATCCCTTCTTGACGCAATCAAACAAGTACCTTTCTATGCCAAGTTTTTAAAAGACTTGTGCACTCAAAAGTGTAGGATGAAAACTAGCGTCCCCAAGACAGTACTCCTAAGCACGTTAGTTCCATCCTCAGCTACGACATAATCAAAAAGTTGAAAGACCTAGGGATACTGACCATTTCGTGTGTCATTGGTGATCACCAGATCGACCGAGCATTGTTGGACTTAAGAGCTAGCGTGAACCCTCTCTCGAACTCCGTTTAGGAGCAATTTGGTATCAGCGAGCTTAAACCGACACTTGTCACCCTCTATTTGGCCGACAGGTCAGTGAGAATTCCACGTGAAATCATAGATTATATACTCGTCAAAGTTGACAAGTTCTTCTTCCCAGTTGATTTCATCGTGCTAGATACCGAGTTAGATTTGAGCACTATGAGACAGACACCGATAATTCTCAAAAGCCCTTTTTTTGCTATAGCGAACACATATATTAATTTCCAAACTGGGGTCATGGACGTTTCATTTGGGAATATGAAGCTTCGTGTTAATGTGTTTCATGCCTCGCATCAACCCTCTATGCAAGTCGAATGTTTCAAAGTTAATGAAATGGACGCGGCAATCCAGTGAGCCCTTCCCGCAATCTTCATGGATGACCCCTCAGAAGCCTGTTTGGCTTACTTTGGGGAGGACATCCACGAGCTTGATTCTACCTTTTCTGAATCTGAAGCCGAACTAAAAATGGCCAATTACCTAGAGACACCTCCATAGTTGTCTCGTTTTGAAGACCTACCCCCTACTTTCTTCTCTTCTCGTCATACCCTCATTGGACTCCCCACTTGCACTTGAGTTGAAGCCGCTTCCGGTTTCACTCAAGTATATCCTTTTAGGTCTTAATAACACCCTCCCAGTCATCATAGCTTCAGATCTCTCATTCAACCAAGAAGAACGACTGACAGAGGTGCTGAAGACTCACAAGGGAACTATAGGTTGGAACGTTGCAGACTTAAAAGGGATAGACCCATCTATCTGTATGCACTACATCCACTGTAAAGGGGATGTCAAACTGAATCGAGAGATGCAATGACAGTTGAACCCCAATATGAAAGAAGTCGTTAAGCAGGAGGTAGTGAAATTGCTAAAATTGGGTATCATCTACCCCATCTTTGATAGCCAGTGGGTTAGCCTAACCCAAATTGTACCCAAGAAATCAAGGCTCACCATTGTGCTGAATGATAAAGAAGAGTCGATATCGACACGCACTACCACTGGGTGGCGTGCCTGTATAAACTATAGAAAACTAAACACCATGACTCGAAAAGACAACTTTCTACTACCATTTATAGATCAAATTTTAGAGCGTTTAGCTGGCCAAAGTTACTATTATTTCTTGGATGGCTATTCCGGTTACAACAAAATGCCAGTACATCCTGAGAACTAATAGAAAACTACATTCATGTGTTTGTTTGGCAAATTCGCCTATTGACGCATGCCATTTGGACTCTGTAATGCACTGGTCACATTCTAATGGTGCATGATGTTGACCTTTTCCAACATGGTTGAAAAATTTCTAGAAGTATTCATGGATGATTTCTCCATGTTTGGATCCTTGTTAGAAAATTGTCTCTCTAATTCAACCTTAGTGTTAAAACGATACTTAGAGATAAATTTGGTACTTAGGTGAGAGAAAAGTCACTTAATGGTCCAACAATGGATTGTGTTGGGATATATAGTCTCCAAAAGAGGAATAGAAGTTGATAAGGACAAAGTGGACATGATATCCAAGCTTCCACCTCTATCATCCGTTAGGCAAATTCGCTCATTCTTAGGACATGCCGGGTTCTACCGATAATTCATCAAAAACTTCTTAAAAATCTCCAAAACCTTATGCGATCTCCTCGCCAAGGATGCTACCTTCGTCTTTGATGATAAATGTCAGCATGTCTTTGAGCAACTTTAGATGTCTTATCCACATCGCCCATCATGCAGTCATCGAACTGGTCCATTCTGTTCGAAATCACGTGTGACACATCTGATTACGCCGTTGGAGCTGTGTTAAGACAAAAGAGAATAGAATTCCCCACGTGGTGCATTACGTATCGAAATGGGTCGAAGCAATAGCAACCAAATCGAACGATCACAAGGTTAAGATCAACTTCACTCGATTTGGCTTCCTATAATCTATATCAGTGACGGCGGTACGCATATTATGATTAAGTATTTCATTGCCTTACTTCAATGTTGTTTAATTTCACAAAAGGTAGCCACTCCATATCATCCGCAAACTATTCAAAGTATGAAACAGGGAAATAAAAAACAAATTGATCAAAATCATCCGTCTCAATCATAAAGACTAGATGATGCTCTTTGGGCATACGGGACAGCATATAAGACCCCGATTGGTATGTCCCCATACCGCTTAGCCTTTGAAAAATCGTGACATCTACTAGTCAAACTAAAGCACCACACATATTGAGTGATAAAAAGGTTTAATTTTGATATGCCAAATGTTGGTTACCACCGGAGACTTCAGCTTAGCAAACTAGAGAAATTACGCAATAAGGCTTATGATAACGTCCGGATTTGCAAGGCTTGAACAAAAATGTTCCATGATAAACATATCCATCAGAAGTTGTTCCAGCTTCATCAAAAAGTATGGTTGTTCAATGTCAAGTTGCGTTTGCTCCCATGTAAGTTACAATCATGGTGGGAAGGCCCATATGTGGTGACCTAAGTCTATCCACATGGCGTCTGTTAGATGCTTAATCCAAAAACAAAAAAAATTTCACACTCAACGAGAAAAGGGTAAAATTGTATATCGAAGGTATCTCAATAGACCCAGTAGTGGAATCGATCAATCTCTCCGATCCTTCACCACCAACCGAATAATTAGCTCACTAAGTCTGACTGAATATGCTAAACTTAGCTCTAACTAGAAAGGAACCCAGTCATCATAGGTTTTTAACTATTACACCAATAAGGATATTGATGTGTCCAAGTTGGAGGGTAGCTTAAACCGTTAGCTAACTTAGAATAGATTAGGTTAGAATAAATTTAACTTAGATTAAATTAATTTGGAATAGTTATACTATTTTAGTTAATAATAATAATAATAAATAAATAAATAAATAAAATTGTGTTACCTTCCCGACGGCCCAAACCCATTCGGACGGGAAGCACACCATCCCAACGGCTCATCACCGTTAGAACATATCAAAAACCCAACTGTCAAATCAGGGAATATTCGTGCATGACAGACCAAACGTTAGTCGTTTAGATTCCCCAATCCCATCCGGACGGAATGCCAAATGACGCCAAGTACATAACCGCCATGTTAGGCCAAAACCGTCCAAATGACCTAATCCCATCCAGACACGATCAAATCGATGTGATAATTTATGATGCATGTAATTAATGTACCATTTTATCGTAAAGGTGTGAATATTAAAAGGTCACAAACAATCCGAATTGTGTCAAACCCATCCGGACGCAAAATAACCTCGTTCGAACACCCGTTTTAGACTCAAGTGACCCGTCCTAATACACGTCATAGCGGAAAAGGCTCGTCCCAACGCCTGTCACAACAAGAGTCTTCCCGTCTAGATACACATCCAGACGAAAAGTTTCTAGACCAAAACTATCCAGACATTGGCCAGTCCCATCCGGACGATGTCGACCTTTCTTTAGAAGACGCACGCCCATTGACCTGCCCTCGTTCAGAACCTATAAGTAGCCCCACACCCAACCCCCCCCCAATCCCCCTTCTCATTCTTCACTCAACACTCAAGACTCTCTATCTCTCTCTCTCTCTCTCACACACACACACACACTTAACCTTCTCAACGT
>JAULLG010565211.1:0-10166 GCA_035668355.1 Sarracenia leucophylla
TCTCTCCCATTGATGTTTTTGCAATTTTGGTGGAGATTGAACGTGTGTTGAAGCTAACAAAGAATCGCCTCGGATCGACGCCTACTCGCCGGAGACGATACGTGCCGGGGAATACGTGAGAAGATCTCGCGGTGGTCTCACCGTTGGATTCAAGGAACTTAGAGATTTTGCGACAAATTTCGTATCTGTATACTTCTATTCATTAGATAGGAATCATCTTTATTTTCATAAAAACGTGCATCGGTTGTTTTTTCTAAACTATACGCTTCCGACTCCAACAGTAGGGTAGTGGCTGGTGAATCTTTAGAGGAGGGGAACAATGATATTTGAAAAGGGTAAATCTTGCCCTTTAGGGTTGTCCATTACCCTCTTCATCTGATCGATCATTATTTCGACGATGGAGAGTTGGTGGTTGACGTGTATTGCATAGAGCGTACAGAGGGATTTGTTCCTTCGCTTGTTTTTGTGGATGGTGGGAAAAATGTTGAAGTGAATAACTATATTTGGGAACCATAGTTTTTCCGCTTGATCGCCATGCTGAGCAAAAATTTACCCTAGAGAGACTCATCCTCCAACACGGCTAGAGCCATGTCGTGTAGGCTGAGATGATCGGAAATTGGTTCTTGATTGTCTTGGTCTTCATCATCGAGCATGCCAAAAATACCGAAGACCTCAGCAAGTGTGTGTGGCTCGATCTCAACGTCAAAATTGTCAACCGTCATCGTCAGGTACTCTTCTAGGTGGTTGTCGTCATCAAGTTAAAATTGTCCACTGTCATCTCGAAGAGACCGTCAATTCATCGGTTGTTCTTCAGGTTGATGCCGACCTAGGCACGGTCACAGGGAAGTGTGTCATGGGGGTTCGTTGGGAAGTTTTGTGGCCACCTTGGTTGGTTCGGGTCCGTTTGGCTCCTTGGGTGGTCATCGTAGTTGGTGGTTTGGTGGTTAAGTGTTTTGGTAGGAGGGCAAGAGAGTGGAGAGTGAAATGCTTAGAGTGAGAGAGAGAGAGAGAGATTGAGAGTTATGAGTGAAGGAATGGCGGGCTAGGCCCCTCCTTATATAGAGTTTCAGAGGTTATCCATCCAAGGGGAACGAATATTTTTGGAAAAATTCGGTTCCTTTCGGACGAAAATGGGCCCCATCCGAACGGTTTTACTCTACAAAGTTTTAGGGTTTTGAGAGGGGTGTGCTTTTGAATGGGCGGCTTGATGGGATGGATTCTGTCGTAACAAGCATCAGGACGGTGGTACTAGCGTCGTGACCGGTGTTACGATGGTGTGTGTTGCCTTTGAACGGTTTTGACCCATTGGACAGTGCATGTAAGGACCTGGCCTTGTTTTACACGTGCGGTGTTTGATTAGGCGGTTCAGTTTTCAAACTTAAAGTATTTGTTCTCGAACAGTATTTTAAATTTGGATTTGATCCTTCTGGGTTTTCGGTTTACCCTCTTTTTGGGTCGAGTGTTATATTGTCACGTGGTATCGTGGAAGGTTTTGGGTCGTTCGGACCGAAACTCGTGGTGTTTTACATCGTTTCTCGATTTTGGGTACAACCACCGAGCGCTCGAGCGGTGTTGAGTGCGCTCGAGCACTAGTACGTCGGTGGGGCCTATAAGACTTGCGGTCTGTTTGGTTTTAAAAGAAAAAATCATAAGTTTCGCTCTCCCTTCTCTCTAGGATACTGGATCTGGAGGTTAAGGCTTTCATTTTTGCAGATCTGAAGGCTTGAGCTCGGATTCTAAGGCCGTACGCTTGTTACCGGAGTTAGAGGTTACGTTTTCACCAGACCAAATTTGGATTCTGACGGTTTAAGCTAGTCTCGTTTTGGATTTTTTTAGCTTTGGACGACTTCATGAGATAGGGAATGACCTACTCTTGAACTTCTCCTATTATATGTAAGGCTAGCTTCATGTATTTATAGCGGTTATGCTGATTATCATGCTTTTTATGCTAGTTTTGTATATTTCGGGCATCGGGACCCGGTTTTGTAGGAAACTTCTTAGTTATCCTTGGTCGTGGGCATAATGGTGAGGGATCTGTCTTTTCATATTTAAATTTAGGTAATTTATGCTTAAATTGTATATTTGCGATATTTAGCTGTTATACGCTTTATCAGGCTTAGAAATAACGGAATGAAAAATGATCAGATTTTCCTCTACTACGATAGAGTTTGTGATTTTTTTTTTGGATAAGGTAAGTGTAACATAAAAAAATAAAATTTACAAATTTACAAGGGGCATTCCCCAGGCATTACACCCCAAAAGATGGTACTTACAAACTTAACAAATCATTAAAGCTTCAAAGAGCACTAACATCACTCTTACCAAAATACATAATCAAAGCCATACAAGCAACTTACACAAAAGATAAACATTGGAACAACTAATCAACATATTGGTCTATTACCCAGCTTGTCCGACCCTTCAACTGCTTGGATGAGTAGAGTGGCTTGGGCAGCTGGGCTAAGAAGAGGGACCGAGTAACAGGCTCTATCCACGGGATTGCAATCCGAAGCTGGTCAATGGCTGAGCCGAGATGCGGAACAACCGAGCGGCGCGGTGGAGCAACAGGCTAAGTAGCACAAGAGCCACGGGGCTGAGCAACGGACTGATTATCAATCTTATCCTGTCTCTTTTTCTTATTGGTGTTTCTTCTCTTTCTCACTCTGATCCACTCCGTTGAGGTAGACGAGTTTGACTGACTTTCTTGCTCTTTTAACTTCCCCAATTCCTACTTTATGACTAATCCTAGAATCTCTATTCGGCTTATTCACTTTACAACTTGAAACATCATGTCCAAAAGTGTTACAGTGGACACACATGGGCGGAAACCCCTGATACTCTCTACTGGCACTTCATTAACTTCTCCTTCACATCTTATCGAAATCGAGTGAATCAAAAGTTTAGTCGCTTCGACTTCAATGCAAACCCTTGCAAAGGATATGCGTTGTTTCGTATCCGTTGCCTTGTCCAGAAATAGCAGAGTCCCAATGACACTGGCTATTCTACTCAGACATTTATCATTCCAAAATTCTAGGGGCATGTCAAAAAAAATTGACCCAAATTGGAATTTTAGACATCGCTTCCTTAGATAATCTAATCCGTTTTCGCTATTTGCGCAAAATTAAAAGCTTACCAGAGAAATGCCAGGGCCCTTTTTCAAAAACGCTATCCTAGCATTCGTGTTATTGAATTTTAAGAAGAAGAAGAAACCTCTATCATTTCCATAAACATCCTGCAAACCTTCGGATCTCCAAAGAGTCATGGTTGTAGCTCTGACTAGACCAAAGGGAGGATTTGCATCAAGAAAATATCCAACAAGGCAATTTTCCCAAGATTGATCATCAACCCAATTATCCTCAATATCAATAATTTCAATTTCTTTAGGCTCAAAATATTCCAATTTACTTGATGAACTTCGTTGGTTGAGTCTTGGAATACCACCATTTTGCTTGTGCCCACTGCTAGAGGCAACAATTTTTGCCCATGTATTGGATCTATTCCGGCCTCCTTATGCATCAGATGGCTTAGGTATTTTGTCAAATACCTTAAGAGCAGGACCCGTGGGCTGCAAGCTCACCTCAGACTTATCTTCCTCATGACCTGCTACTAACCCCCCATTTAGATCTAACAGATCGTCATTCCACTCTAACACTACCGAATCCACCTTACCAACCTTAGGAAGCGCAACAACAGCATAATTAGAAGAAAGACTTCGGTTAAGCAAATCGTCAAGCACTTGGCATGTAGGCGAGCCCTTACCTGGATCCAAAGCTTGAGGTAATTCGTCGAGCACTTGGTGTGCTGTCACTGGAACGGCCTTGTTCTCCTCAACTTGTTTCTTCCTCTCCCCACTCAAGCAAATGGGAAACTCTATTTTATCAAAATTAACATCATCTAGTTGAAAAGAACCATTAACCGAGTCCATTACCTGGGGAGGGCCCGTATTCTTGGATGCAATAGGGTTCATAACTAGGTTTCCTTCCACAAGTTCCCTTTCTCCCAAGTTTTCCTCCGATTCTTCCTCCCCTTATCTTCCGATTCACCTTCATCTTCGTTAGAAGACAGAGAGCTCTTGTCACAGCCAGGGCCTTCACTAGCAATAGTAGCTTCGGCTACCAGTTCCACTTTGACTTTGGCTTTGTCTTCACCCGAAACTTGCTCTTCTTCAGATCCAGCATCCCCTTCTTTTTCATTTCCTTCAGAGCTTAAATTTTGGACAATTTGCACAGTAGGGGCCTTTGATTGAGCGGACCTTGATATTGTAAGCTCACTCTCTTTTTTTGAAAATCCTGAAGCTACCGACGGAGTATCCTGATACGGAATTTGGGCAATTGATGCTCTGTACTTCGCTAGCCAATTTTCAAGATGACTTATTTCATCCTGATTTAAAGGGCAACGCCCTTTTCTCGCTCTATTCAAAGCCACCACAGTCATCCTCTCCAGGTGGTGACCTTCCTCAGCATGGTCGTAATCTCCGGTTGGGGTCGTAACACAACGAGAATCTTCACAAACCTTTACAATGGTACTTAGTTCCTTTATCAGGGCTCTATGATTTACCCCAGGTAAAGAAGGAAAACATTCAACATAATCTTCAAAATCGGGAGAAGACAAGGCATTAAAACGATTAATAGGAACCCTAGAGTCGTTCCCACCCTTTCCTTGCTTGTGAACACCAGGAGAGCCCCTAACCTTAAGATCCAAATCATTCATCAAATCATACACAGCGGCAACGCCATAAGGTGTTCCCCTGACCTTGTCAAAGTCGCACATAGTGCGCACCTAAAATTGCCCACAGTTTAACCATCCATTTCTTGCCTTTACTTAGAGTTTGTGATTTATCTGTACTTACAGATTTTTGATTGGACAGTTGTAGGTAAAATCATGTACAAACTGGGGTTTTCTAAGTTTGGGGCTTTTTGGTAAAAAATGAGTTTTGGATTGGATTTTTCCAAAACAGGCTAGCTTTTCAGGTAAATGGAAAGCACAGGACCTTAGGGTTCTGATGTGGTAATTTTTGGGCAAGTCCTAGTTAATCGGACATGTGTTGAAACTCCACTTTTATTTGAAAAACTAAACCTTTTTCCTCTTGAAATTAAAATTGTGGTTCAACAAAGGTTCGGAGGTTTATTGGACCCGAATCATCGGGTGGGTGACTCCCTACATCGAGTTACAACACTCGGTGACGGGTGGGTGACGGCCTACGTCAGGTTATGACACTTAGTGTCGTGTTGGTGACAGCCTACGTCGGTGTACTTTTACTTACCGTATAAACCTTTTTCGATATTTATGTTATGCGATAACTCGTTTGCTTTCAAACTTAAATTGTACTTTTATCTGGCTTGGATAAACTGTATTTGCATATCGCATGTCATCCTCATACATCATGTTTAGTTCTTGCATAGTTTGTTTCCTACGAGCCTGTGGCTCATGTTGTCTTTGACAACGACAGGTGATCTCGGAAAGGAGATAGCAGACTGAGACGAGAGCTTGGAGGAGCCAGTAGAAGCTGTTAGGCTTATGTTTTGGTTTATGTGTAGTTTATACACATAGTTTTGTATAATCTTGGAATATAAACATGGTTCATATTTATTAAGATGGTTTTGGTTTCGTTAATACCTTGAATGTTTGAGATTATAGTTTTACGACTCCGGAATTCTAATTTTCATTCATTTTAGCTTTCCTTAGTTCATATGATGTATGTTGTGAGGCCGATGTGCCAAGTGGGTATATTGGGTTCCGTTTGGCTAGCTATCTTTTCTATTGAAAAGCATGCTAGGTTAGTTTTAATGGTTTTTAGAAAATAATGGTTTTCTAGTTATAACAAGACTTTTCTAAAGGAAAGAGTTCTTTTGATTATATTCACCTTCATAAACTGTGTTTTAATCGGTTTAAAGCATTTTGAGGTAAAAATGAGAAAATAAGATTTTTGGGCCAAAAACTGTATTTTCGGCAAAAATTCTCGACCATGTCACCGCACGAGCGGTATTATTAGCGCTCGAGCGGTCCCCTATTTCTTGTATACTTGAAAATAGTTTTATTTTTTGTTCAACTTTCATGGTTCGATTACAAGGCTTGGAGGCATTTTATTTGTATATTGTTTATACTATTTTCAGTATAAAAAAATACTTTTGGCCAAGGCTTGGTATAGGTCCTGTTTGCATTAAAACTTTTCTTAAGTGTTTAATTGATAGATTTTCGGTTCAGCTTGGGCCAGGATTTCGACTCAGGTTTCTTAAGTAGTTTTTAGTGCGCCGGGTTTCGGGGCGTTACAACTTGGTATTAGAGCTCTAGGTACGATTACCTAAGGATCTATGGAAATTTGAGAGGGTTGTCTGCATGTTGCATTCATATTAGGTGTGCTTGCTTGAATTTGTGAAGTGTTCATCTTGCGCGTGCTATGTGCTATGGGGCTATAGGGACTGGTCCCAAAGATGATTGTTTTGTCTTGGCATCCGTTAGACTTGTTTGGAGTTCAAGTTAGGTGAGCGTTGGGCCAGCATTCTTCTAGCATGAAAACCGAACAGGTTAACCAGATTGGCATATCATTCCGATAGTCTATCCCGTTATATGTTACGTGTTGTTTGCTCGGGCATCCTCCTTGATGGGTAATAGGCATTATATGATGTATGTTCCTCACATCTTTCATATAACGGTATGACGTCACGCGGTGGCAGAGGTCGGGGTGGGAATCGCGGTCGAGGTCAAGTAGATGACCAGGTGACGGTAGAGGGAGGTACGCTTATGCACCAGTATCCAATTGGGGGAAATATTCTTGTTCAGCAAAAGCCAATCATAGAGGAGGTTCATACACCGCCAGATCCATTGGTGGACGGTGCTCCAGTTCAGCGAGAGCCAGTACAGGAGGTGAACGTTTTGTAGCAGATCTTGACAATTATGCAGGCGATAGCAGAAACGGCGAGGGGAGGCAACCAAGCCCCCGAGCCACAGGCTAGATTGCGATGCATAAGTTTAGATGAATGCATCCACTTAAGTTTTTCGGGGATCCTGACCCCATGGTGGCGATGGACTGGTTTGAGTCTATTGATCTCATCTTCGATACGTTACGGATCGTGGAAATAGACTTACGTGTGAGTTTGGCAACGTACCAACTGAAAGGAGAGGCACGCGAATGGTGGAAATGGGTCAAGACCACCATTGACGGGACTTGGGTTTCTTTTGAGTGGTGTTTTGGGAGAAGTATTTCTCTCTTTCCATAAAGGACGGATACATGCAGGAGTTTACCGACTTGGAGCAGGAGGGTATGATGGTCTTACTGTACGAGTCACAATTTTCTATGCTATCTTGCCATGCTCCAGAGGTGGTTTAAATGGAGGAGTTGGGGACGAGGAGGTTTGAGAGAGGTTTGTGACCAGCTATCAGGGATAGGATGTGTAGTTCTGACATCCACACCTACATGAAGGCGGTGGAGACGATAGTTCGGGTGGAGAGGAGGTTGGTAGAGACTCACCGGGCTAAAGAGACTAGGCATCTACAGAGATGTTCTGAAGGGTAGTCGTTGAGGCACTCTCGGAAGAAAGTGAGGGTTGGAGGTTCGGGACCTGCACCATCTGGTGTCGGATCATCTGTAGTCCCTATGGGATGTCCGGGTTCACAGATGGGGGCATGCTTTCGGTGTGGGCAGATGAGACATCTCAAGAGAGATTGTCCGTAGCAGGGCATAGCCTAGAGTTAACAGCGGGATCAGACCCAGGTGAGGACCGCACTCATATGTTATATGTGTGTTTGGACAGGGCACATCAGTCGACATTGCACCCAGCGAGCAGGAGTACAGAGTGCCCTATCGGGACAGTCCAGGTTCGCATCGCAGGAAAGTGGTCAGCCTCAGCAACAGCAACAGCTATCCCCAACACTGCCATTACATTTTGGGGTACCACCTAAAGGAGGTTATCAGGGTTCTAAGGGGCGGCGGTAGGCAGCAGCAGACCCAGGGGCGTGCCTTTACGCTACCAACGCCGAGTTCATCAGGGGTAGCTTCAGGAGGTACTCAGACCCCCGTCGGTACATTGATCATGAGAGGTACATTTCCTATATACCATTCTTGGGCTCGAGTTCTTATTGATATAGGGGCATCGCACTCTTTTATTGCTTCTTCTTTTGCCATGGCTTTTGGCTTAGAGACGGAGTATCTTGATAGCACTGTATGTGTAGAGACACCGATAGGCGATATAACTACGTTGCGGCGTGTTTGTAGAGAGTGCGAGCTATGGAATGCGGATTACCTTTTGTTGTTCGATCTTATCATTCTCGATATCTATGCCTTTGACGTTGTATTAGGCATGGATTGGCTTGTTGCGTATCGAGCATATATAGATTGTGATGGATGGAGGGTGTTCTTTAGTACTCTGGACGGGTATCACCTTTCTATTACAGGTGACCGGGACGATGGCCTAGTGCCTTTATCTTATCCTATGCGCAACTGCGATGATCTCAGCATCCTCCTATTAGCCTTGTTGATCAATGATGATCATTCAACTCCTTGGGAATATCCACCTATCGTTGAGGAGTTCCTTTATGTTTTCCCTCAGGACCTGTTCGAGTTGCCACCTCGACGGGAGGTAGAGTTTTCGATTGATCTTATTCCGGGAACAGCCCTTATCTCTATGCCCTTCTATCGTTTTGTACTGGCAGAGTTAGAGGATTTGCGAATCCAGAAATAGGAGCTTCAAGTGAAGGGTTTTTTACATCCTAGTACATCGTCGTGGGGAGCATTAGCCCCGTTTGCAAAGAAGAAGGACAATTCCTTACGCCTTTGCATCGATTATCAGAAACTTAACCAGGCGACGGTTAAGAACAAGTACCCGATGCTACGGATCGACGATCTGTTTGACCAGTTGAGGGGTGCGACGTTCTTTTCAAAGAATGATCTTCGTTCTGGCTATCATCAGCTGCGAGTTAGAGACGAGGATATCTCGAAGATAATGTTTCGTACATGTTACGGGCTCTTCGAGTTCTTGGTTATGCCATTCTGTTTGACGAATATCTCAGCGACGTTCATGGATCTCGTGAATCGGATCTTTCACCCTTACCTAGATCAGTTTTCCATCATGTTCGTGGATGATATTTTGATATACACGTTATCGGAGCAGAAGGGTAAGGAGTATCTCCGGATCTCCTTACAGTTGCTTCGGGAGCATCGTTTTTACGCCAAACTCAACAAGTGTGAATTTTGACTTCGGGAGGTGCGATTTCTCGGGCACTAGGTTTCGGTAGAAGGTGTAGCAATAGACCCTTTGAAGTTAGAGGCGGTGATGAGTTGGGAACGGTCGAGGAACGTATTCGAGATACAGAGTTTGTTGGGCCTTGCGGGTTACTATAGGAGTTTTGTAGTGGACTTCTCACGCTTGGCGGCACCTTTGACGCGTCTTACCCGAAAGGGTATACCCTATGTCTGGAGTGAGGAGTGTGAGTTGGTTTCTCAGGAGATAAAGGCTCGACTGACCAGTGCACCCATTCTGATTGTCCTAGAGAGAGGATTGGGTTATTCGGTGTTTTATGATGCATCTTCTAAGGGCTTCCGTTGCGTGTTGATGCAACTCGAGAAGGTGGTAGCTTATGGTTCACGGTAGTTGTGGGCGCACAAGTAGAGTTACCCTACTCATAACTTGGAGTTAGCGGTAGTGGTCTTCGCAATGAAGTTATGGAGACATTATCTCCACGGTGAGCGTTTTGAGGTTTTCTCGGATCACAAGAGTCTGCGTTATCTATTTTTGTAGAAGGATCTTAATATGTGGTAGAGGCGGTGGATGGAATTCCTTGGTGATTACGACTACGTCTTGCAGTATCATCCGGGTAAGGCTAACATGGTAGCCGACGCCCTTAGTCGGAAGTCGTTTGGTAGCCTTGCTAATGTGGCGACAAGGGAGTGGAGTATGCTAGGGGAGATTGGTGCTTATGATCTACACCTTAGCGGGGCCGACGGTGGACCTATATTGTTTTCAGTTGTTCTACAGCTGACCCTCATCAGTCGGGTTGTCAAGGCATAGCAGACGGATACGGAGTGTCATGAACTCAAAGATCGGATCTTATCCAGAGATGACGTTGAGGGTGTTAGGATAGTATACTTAAAAGTCATGCTTTTATGTATTTTATTATCTGGGATTCCTGGCATATTAATGAGAAACAATTGATATGATGTGTATATTGGG
>JAULLG010565320.1:0-10163 GCA_035668355.1 Sarracenia leucophylla
AACCCTTGGGCCAACAGTTAGAAGTTGATTCTTTAATTGCTTTAGATTCTGAATTTTATAAAAGTTTGATTATAATCTTATTATTTGACTTAGCTTTGGTGTTGAGATATGTTGTTCGAGATTTGTTCACTTTAATCATTGTTGATTATTCATGGATAATTGGAAACTTATGAATTATGCAACTGGATGCCATGTCATTGGTTTTAGACCATAAAAGTGTCGTATTTATGATACTAATGATGATAGGCTTTATGCCCGTTTTGGCCATGTGTGCCCGGATTGACTGATAAGATTGGGCAACGGTAAGCCCGAGTTGATTGATGAGATTGGGCAACGATAAGCCCGCGATTATGTTTTGGATGCAAGTGACTTTAGGCACCAGTACGCCCAATTTATTTGGCTTGCTGTTGTTTGTTTTATTTCAATCTCATGCGTGTATCTCCATAAACGCGATCATGTTCCTATTCTTGTTTGATAGGGGCTGATACTGCTGTTATGTAGATATATGCTATGTGATTGACATTTTCCTACTATTTATATATGTATCTGAAACTTACATACTTTTCGGTGGCGTGAGTTTCAAATGTGTATAAAACCTGATATGGGACATGGTTTATACGTCATTTGGGATGCACACCGGCCTTGAGTGCGTATTTATCGCTTTTCTTGATCTTCTCTTGTCTTAGACATGTCTTTGCATAGTACAGTGACTGTTCCTGTTCTTGTTTGCTTGAGGGACGGTCAGGACTATTATGCGTGATATGTGTCACGAGATGGGAAGGAGGTCAATGTGAGGAGTGACGTATATAAGTTTTGGTATGGGACGTAGCCTATATACTTCACGAGAGAAAGACTATTTTCATGTATTATTATTTTCCTTAGGTTTTCCTTTTATATATTGATATGTTTGTACCCTCATTAGTCTTGCTTTGGATTACACGTATCAACTGTTTTTCTTTAACCATAATATGCGATAACTTATTCTCTGTTCTAGTTAAATTTCATTTGCATAATCGCATATCATCCTCACAAAGCATGTCTAGTTCGTATGTAGTTTGTTTCCTACGAACCAAGTGGCTCACGTTATCTCTGACAACGCAGGTGATCCCAGCCAGGACGAAGCGAACTGAAGATCGAAGATACAGAAGACCTTTAATTGTTTAGTAGTTAGATTTGAGCCATGTATAGGCTTAAGTCGTTGGCACCTTTGTTTAGTGCCTAGCTTTTAGTTTTATATGTTGCTAATGCTTGTTTTGTAGGTTTCTCGCTTTAGTTTTGTAGTTTACGATTTAAGTTTTGTATCGCTTATCTTTTTGGATCTTGGAACCACTTTTATGTATTCATTAGTTTCTTGCTTTCATTTATTATTTGTTGTGAGGCCGATGTGCCAGGAGGGGTTTTAGGCTTCGCTTGGGTTGGTTTTAGTGCCCGGTAAGTATGTATGTTAGTGAGTTTTTCCTTTGTGCCTCAAAACTGTTATAAATGATTTTTGGTTTGAGCCCAGTTTTCTTCGCAAAAACTCTCTGGGGGTACCGCGTTGGATGCACGCTCAACGTGCGCTCGAGCGGGGTCCCCTGTTTCTGGTTTTTCCGAAAATGTTTCCTTTTATTTAAACTTTGGGAGTTTGTTTGCTAGCTTTTGAGACACTTCTCAAGCATAGTATTTATATTATTTTCTATCTAAAATGGTCTTGATTGCTAAGGCTTTGTTTGGGTTTCAAATAGCTTAAAACTTAAAGGTTTTCTTAGGTTTTTAATTGGTAGATTTTCGGTTTAGATTTTGTTTAGGCTTTCAGCTTGGATTTGTGGGCTAGAGTCTAATTAACGTGGGTCAGGGCGTTACACGCCTTCACTAACTAATAGTATCTGATGAGATGAACAATAATGTGTTATCCATATCTCTTCTTCTTCTTCTTCTTCTTCTTCTTCTTCTTCTTCTTCTTCTTCTTCTTCTTCTTGTACCTCAAACATTTATAGGTCGATGCTCCTTCTTACATCACCTTCAATCTCAAGTCTCTTCAGGGACTTCAACCTTCTTGTACTGATCCATCCTGGGCTTGAATCTTGACTTCCTCTTTGGCATTCCCGTGACATTCCATGCTCAATATAAGAAGCCGATCCATTGTTTGACTTAAATTTTTGTTGTGGTTTAAATATAACCTAAAAGTACTTTGTAAGCACAAACAAATATTAGCAACAACAAATCAATATGTTATTATAATCAAAACCAAAATAAGACTTGATTGAAAAGACATTTAGGCTAACAATCTCCCCCTTTTTGATTATGATAATCATTGATTTGTAAAGGCATAAAAAAATATGGAAACATGCTCTAAGATACCAATTAATGCCAATGGATAGTTTTGCTTTATGATACCAATGAATTGAATAGAAAGGGTATGTAGCAAAACAATGCAACAATGCAATGCATATGTGCAATTCAATCCAAGAAATCTCCGTCTTTGTCATAGAAAAAAGGTAAGCGAAAACAATAAAAGCACATACGTTTGATACCAATTGTTGGAAAAAACAATTTCTCAAATGTGCTCCCCCGACTAATGCACTTAAATGAGCATGATGAACATAGCATACAAGCATGGGAAAGTGCAATATTTGTTAGACAGGAAATTCAAGATATGTTGAAAATGCAAACCATTTCCTTTTTACAAGAAAGCAAAGGAAAATCTAAAAAGTGTTTATGCGAGCGAGCAAAGAAAATTTGGCATACATGGCATTATCGCATTTTAAAGATTTTCTATATTTCTCCCCTTATGTGATATAGAAAATGCGAGTCTGATACCAATTATGAATGGAAAGATACCAAATGAAAGCATGTTGAGATTAAGCACATGATACAAAAAAAAAATCTCTCCTCTTTTCAAGTAAGATATGCATTGCTATGACATATCAAAATTATGATTAAGATTATTGAAATCATACTTTGAACAAAGACTATAGCAGAGCAGGTCTACGAGAATTTTATCAAAAAATAATTTATTGAAAATGTTTTATCTGTGAAATAATCTGATTATTGGCCATCGTGCACTATAGGTTTTAAGAATTTTGAGTATGATATCAATTGAAAATCAATCATAACCTCTCATTCATATTCAATGTTATCAACTTGATTTAAATAATTTAGTCTACTAAAAAGAATTTGCATTAAGCACATAACACATTCCAAAACACAACATGTGAGAGACGCAAGGAATAAATTTGATATTAATTTAAAATTTTATCATAAAAGCATGATACCTAAATAGATTTAAAATTATGCCTTAATACAGTAAAACAAACATACAACAAAAAATGCAGTAAAATTCATAAGTGAATCGAATCATTGATATGGGGAATCGAATCAACAGTATGAAAAACAACATGTGATTCGAATCATTGAAAAACTGATTCGGATCATTCATTATGCGAATCGAATCGCCATTGTGGTGAATTGAATCAAGGAATACAAAATAGGCAATAGGGTCGATTCTGGAACAAGGAGAATCGAATCATTATCATGGTGATTCGAATCACTATCATGGTGATTCGAATCAACCATGAGAAAATGGAGAAGGGGATCGATTCTAGGAGTCAGTTATTCGAATCAACAAAATAAAATCAAAGCAAGGAATCGATTCATGAAACAGTTGAATTGATTCAGGTTAAAGGAGAGTCGAATCACTCTATGTAGGAATTGAATGAATATCACAGTGAATCGAATCACTGGTATTCTGATCCGAATCAAACATACAAAAATAGGCTTTTTAGTGAAAAGGATTTGAATCATATATATATATATATATATATATATATATATATATATAGTGAATCGATTCAACATGAATTTTTCAATACATGGATTCGATTCTCAAAAGTAAAGGATTGATTCATTAATGTAGCAGCAAGGTGCAGAAAATGCATTTTTAAACAATGTTCAGGCATTTAAAAAGCAATAACAGATATGATATATATATATATATATATATATATATATATATGACATTCTTAGCACCAAATTAAAGCATATTATCAACAAAATATACTTAATCCAAAAGGATAGAAATCACCAATTTATGTATCAAAAATCAAAGGCTTTTCTTTGCAAATTGCTGTCACAAAGGGTGACAGGTTCTCAAGTTTGAGACTTTTAATATGGGAATATTTTGGCCTTACCCTTCGTGTTCCTTAGCCAAATTTTTTCTTGACTTTCTCCTATAAAAGAATATGAGTAGTGTCATGGTACCCATCTCAATTTGGGTCCTTGAGAGTTAGCATAAAAATTCATGTTATGCATATGAGGGGCACTGTGATCATGCAAATAAGGAGTTGGTTTTGCAGAGGCTTTCCATTTGAATTGCTTCACATTTCTAGATATCCTAGGTGTAGCCTTGGCAACTTTGGGTGGATGGTCACCCTTCTTAATCCAAACTTTCTTTGAAATTTTGTAGCCATTTAATCTAAAGTAACAAAACCTAATAGTGTGCCCATTTTTACCACAAATGTTGCAGCTAATTTGCTTTTGCTGAGGGGCTTTTGTAGAAGGATTTTTATGGACAAATTTTTGCTCATTTGCATTGAAACCAAGTCAATCTTTGTTGAATGTGCATTGTGTTCCAAGAGTCATTTCTAAATTCTTTTCTCCTTGAGTAAATTTAGCAATGATTTTTGTTAAGTCCTCAATTTTTGATTTTAGTAAAACATTTTTATTTTCAAAATCAGTTGAGACTTTAGGGACAGATTCTTCAACTTCTTTTTCCAAATATTCAATCTTTGATTTTAAAATAGTGATTTCTTATTCAAATGACTTGTTTTTCAATCTTAGTTCTTTAATTACCTTTATGGAACTCTTAAGAGTTTCTTGAAACTCTTCATTTGAGAGAGTATAAAAGCCATAAGAGCAAGGTTTGAGACTTCTTTGTCAATGGATTTTTCATCTTCATTACTTGAATCTGTATCATCCGATGTGGCTTTCATTGCTCTTTTTGAATCCTTTTTTTTTTGTTTTTGTTGAGCATAGGGCAGTCCGACTTAATATGTCTGGGCTTCTTGCAATGATAGTATATGATTTCCTCTTCCTTTTCTTTGGAGTTGAAGTTGAACTTTCCTTTCAATCCCCTATTCCTTTCTCTTTTCTTCCTTAGGATTCTGGCCACCTTTTTGAAGACAAAAATAATTTCTTCTTCTTCATTCTCGGTTTCCTCCTCGAAAGCCTTGGTGGATTTGAGGGCTATATCCTTTTTCTTCCTTTTTCCTTCATCATCATCGTTCATTTTCTTATTCATCTCATAGGTCATGAGACAACCAAGTAACTCTTCTAGGTTGAAGGTGGTAAGATCGTTGGCCTCTAGAAATGGCTGCGACTTTGTCTTCCCAATTGTTAGGCAAGCATCTCAGAATTCTTCTCACCATTTCTACATTAGTATAAGTCTTGCAAAGAGATTTCAGTCCATTTATAATGTCAGTAAACGTGTAAACATTTCAGAAATGGATTCATCGGTTCTCATTTTGAAAAGTTTATAGTTATGCACAAGAAGACTGATTTTAGATTCTTTAACTTGATTAGTTCCCTCATGGGTAACTTCAACTCTATCCCACATTTCTCTAGCCATATCACATGTAGAAATTCTATTGAATTCATTTGGGCCTAAAGAGCAATAGAGAATGTTCATGGCCTTGTCATTTTTTTGTATCTATTTAATATCGGCCTCAGGTTTAGATGTTGTAACACCACCTGTAGTGACAGAGGCTATCCTATGTCTATTTATGATAATCTTCCATAATCATAATCTATGGCTTGAACAAAGATTTTCATTCCAGCCTTCCAATATGTGTAATTTGTTCCATTGAACAAAGGAGGTCTAGATGTGGACTGGCCTTCGAATTGAATGAATCCAGAACTTGTGGTTTCCATAGGGATCTTTTGTGTAGGGTGTTAATCCTATAAAGTGCAGAGCCTTGCTCTGATACCAACTGTTGGCCCTGAGGCAACCCAAGAGGAGGGGGGGTCAATTGGCCCAAAAAAAATTTACAACGGAATTAAAAACTTCTTAATCAAAACCTTTTTTGTTTTAAAACAAATAATCATAGATATATAATGAACAGAAATAAAAGAGTTTAAGGCTTAGAGATACTTCAACCACAACACAGAAGATTTATAGTGGTTCGGCCAAATCCTGGCCTACGTCCACTCCTCAAGATACCCCTTGAGAATTTCACTATCCAGAATGTTTGCGGGCACACTCCAAGCCTTTACAAAGATGTTTACGGGCATAGATCTTCAAAGCCTAAGCAAGATGTTCGCAGGCACACCTTAAGCCTAAATAAGCTACAAGAGCTTCTTCTTTGAGATAAACACTTCTCAAAGGAAAAACATGGTGACTCACCCTTTTTTACAAATGATTTTGTGATTGAAGAGTAATCCCTAAGATACACTCACTCTCAAGGACTAAAGAGATTTACAAAGAATGAACAATAAAAGAGAGGAGTAGAAAAACTGGTGTAAAGACCAGAAAGCTCAAATGAATGAGAGTTAATGTGCTGAGTAGTGAACCAGGTAGCAGTAAGAATAGTTATCGTTTTTTGTTGTATGTTCAGCAACCGTCAAACTTCAATCTTTACTCCTTATATACCCTTTGAATGGATAGAGCCATTGGCGCATTTAATGCTTGGATCTCTAGCCTTTGGATCATTAAATGCTGAGAAAATCTTCCTATCATAGCTTCAGGATTTTGAAATCTAGGCACATGATTCGAATCAGCAAGAGGAGGATCGAATCATGTCTTTAATGTTGAAGTTGGGATTTGAATCATAATAGCCAAGGATCGAATCAATAGGCCATTTCTTCAACAAGGATCAAATCACAACACTGGTGATTCAAATCAAATACTCTTTTTGGTCTGGAGGATCGAATCATCAAACCAAAGAATCGAATCAGCTCTTCATTTTGTCTCTGTGATTCGAATTAGTGATTCATAGGATTGAAACATGTCTTTGATTTGCACTGGGTGATTCAAATCCGCAACTTGGAGGATCGAATCATGTTTCCACTTCTGAGATTGTGATTCAAATCCGCAACTTGGAGGATCGAATCATGTTTCCACTTCTGAGATTGTGATTCAAATCATATTCTTCGAGGATCGAATCAAGTTGACTTTTTATGATTGGTGATTCGGTTCTGCAGCTGGGGGACTCTAATCAACTTCTTGGAGGATCGAATCAGAACTTCAATTTTTCTCTGGCGATTCGATTCATTGATTCGTAGGATCCAATCAAGTGGGCTGTCTTGAGGCTTAGGATCGAATTAGCATATGCAAGGATCGAATCACCTTCTGTGTTTTTGACTGGTGATTCGAATCAGCAAGACCAAGGTTTAAATCATGGAGAGGGATTTGAATCAATCCTTCTTCTCTTCCTTAGCTTTCATTTCTCTTCTGGTCTTGATTCACCTTCAATCTTCATGAAAAGTTTAAGGACTTCTCCCATTTGTCTTAAGCGTCTGTTCTTCTTGAATCTTGATGGACTTCATGTACCTATAGATACTTGGGCTCCTCTAGATATTCTTAGGCTTGAGATAGAGCCAAATGAGTTAGCCAAACTTAGAGAGAAAGGGAAGTCGCCTTCACAAACTAATAGTATCTGATGAGACGAATAATAATGCTTTATCCATATCTCTTCTCTTTCTTCTTCTTCTACTGATTCTTCTTCTTCTTCTTCTTCTTCTTCTTCTTCTTCTTCTTCTACCTCAAACATTGATAGGTTGATACTCCTTCTTGCATCACCTTCAATCTTAAGTCTCTTCAGGGTCTTCAACCTTCTTGTACTGATCAATCTTGGGCTTGAATCTCGATTTCCTCTTTGTCATTCCCTTGAGCTTCCATGCTCAATATAAGAAGCCGATCTATTATTTGACTTGACTTTTTATTGTACTTCAAATATAACCTGAAAATACTTTCTAAGTACAAACAAATATTAGCAATAATAAATCAATGTGTTGTTATAATCAAAACCAAAATAAGGCTTGATTGGAAAGACCTTTAAGCTAATCGAAGATATAAAAGAATGCGAGGCTCCTGTATCAACAAGTACACTAGCCAAAGAACGATATGCCAGAACAGTACCTCTAATCATTAATGGCCCCGATGTAGGCTTCTGTACTTCACCATAGCATACACCCGTCCTTGAGTCTGATTTTCGCCTCTCCCACCCCTGATTGTCTCACAAGTCAAGACGAAGAAGATCCCCCAACAGCCTGACTGGGTTGTGAACCTGTCTATTCTGATTGTCTATTCCCCTAAGGACCTTGAGATGCAGATGCTGCCTAAACCCCTGAAATCCCTCGATTATCCCCTTCCTGTGGGCACTCACGTCGAAAATGTCCCATTTGTCAACACTGGTAACAAAAGGGAGAACCTCTCCCTCGTATATAGCCCTGCTGCTGTTGTCGGACCTGGGGGCAATTAGAGTACCTATGTCTCGTCTGTCGGCACCGATAACAAACCAACTCCCTAGATCCTGAATGCCCAGTGGAGAAGACTGATGGTGCCGGAGTCGCACTAAGCTGTGGGCGTGAACCTCCAAATGATGAATCAGACTCTCCTGATTTTTGCTTCTTCTGGGGACGTCTTTCTAACTGTCTACTAGAACCCCCTTGATGAAATCAACCTTATCGTATTTTATGACTCTCAGCCAAAGCAGACTCCACTCTCATAGTTGCCTCAACTATATCTATGTAGGCCTTAAATGTTGCTACTGCTAATCGATCCTTAATAGCAGGGCGTAAGCCTCTCTTAAAATGCTTGATGCACAGATCTTATGCAGCTACCGTTTTAGGGGCATAATGAGATAAACTAGTGAAACATGATTCATAGTGTATAACTGACATGTTTCTCTGAATCAATGTTAAGAATTCTTCACGGTAAGCATCTCTAGAAGTTCGGGGGGAATATTTCTTTAGAAACACCTAAGTGAATGAAGCCTAAGTACCATCAACTGTTGTTCGTGCAAATTGCCACCATTCCCTAGCATCTCCCTTTAATTGAAACGTGGTTAACCAAACTCTGATCCCATCTTCTCCTATCTCCAAGGTTTCCAAAATATTTGTGGTCATTTCCAACCACTCTGTTGCAATTCGAGGGTCTGGCTTGCTGGAGCCGGCGCAGCGAAAGTTTAAAAATCGTTTTTGTTTGCGCGTTTTTCATGAAAATCTACGAGAATACAAGAGGGGAAGAACATTACCGAATGAAACTTTGTTGTAAAGTTTTTAGAGATCCACGACACCGTTGAGACGACCTCACGACCTTCTCACGTATAACCCTCGCACGTGCTCGACTCCGACGAGTGGTCATTGTTCTGAGACGAACCTTGAAGCTTCAAACACACTTGAATCCTTCTCCAACCGATGCTCAAAACATAAACACAAGGAAAGGGAAGGAGAGGGGGCGGCGGCTCTCTTGGTAATTAGAGATTAGGATTTTAATTAATCTATCATAATGTATATATGTAGATCCTCATGTATTTTAAGAAAATTAATATAATTAATCTTCCTTAAAATACATAAAAATACATATACTATAATTAATTAAAGCCCACCAGGGTTCTCTTTTTAATCTCTTTTATTATGTATATATAAGTCTAATATATTTTAGGAAAAATTACATTAATTAACTCTCCCAAAATATATATTATATATACAATATAATCAATTAAAAAACACCCCATTAGGGCCGGCCAAAGCAATAGAGAGGAGAGAGGAAAAATTCAAATTTTCCTAAAATCTATCCATGTATTATTCTCCTACCTAATCTAATACTATCCAAGATATACATGCTATATATTAGCAAAAACCAATTAGGCAAATAATACTAGCTAGGGCCAGCCACCTAGGGTTACAACCCTTGGTGTGCCAAATACCAAAATTGTCCACCGAACTTTTAATTTAATTTCTCGAACGTCCTGATGATTAATCCGACGATCGAATTAAATCAAATAATAACCGAAACTTCCCGAAATAAAATACATGCATATAATAGGGCTACGTGAGGGATCACGAGGAAGTATAGGACTCGAGCTAACTGGTAGCGTTTGTCGTCAATACTACTAGTTTATACCAAAATCCTCACTAATGGGTAGTTAGTGGAGAGTCCGGATCGATCCCACGAGGAATTAGGT